>PVKS010014090.1:5669-49262 GCA_004027875.1 Aplodontia rufa | reverse complement strand
GAAAGCTCCCTAGGTAACTGGGAGGGGTAGGGAAGGGGATGGGGAGGGGGGAGGGTATATGAAGAACTCATAGGAGTCTGGTGATGGGGAAGATGGGGGAACCATTCCAGAAGCCGATGTTATTCCTACACTAGATACCCATTTAACACATGAGTTCTTCTGGGGGAAACTGCAATAGATGAAACCCATAGTAGCTTATCTGTGCGTTAGCATCACCCCTGGTTAACAAAGTTTACATATATTGATTGATACTGTTTTGACAATGTTTCCCCCTCTTCTGTATCCTGTATCGCTATATACTTCTAATAAATGTGAAAAAAATAGAAAAAAAAGAACATTAGCTGGAAATTTCAAAGATAATATTGTATTTGGATCTAGGATAACAAGGAAAAATTCTAAGTAGAAAAGGTAGTGTAAGCAGAACGTGTGCTGCAAACTGTACTCAGGCAAACAGGCTCGGAAAGCCAGGGATCAGGTTGGTCCCAGAAAGCATTAAATACCACCCAAGATTATTATTTATGTTTGTATTAACAATGTATGTATAATCACATTTTCAGCATTTATACGTACTTATTATATGTATTTATTCATTTATTAAACTAAAAAATGGAATGGAGACAGCCCACCTACCAGAAATTGCCTTTTATAATCCTAGCCCAACCCAAACCAAACATACAAAACTTAGCATTGTCATCAGACCACTGTAATTCAGTGAGTCATCTGACTGTCAATGTGACACAGACTGTTTAAAAAAACCCCATGAACCATGATTCCGTTAGTTTGGTCACATCACAGAACAACTGTTATGCCTAATCTAGGGCCTCTCATTATACATTACCATCATAGACATTGCTCAAAGACATCTTGTGGTCCTTGCATAATAAAAATCAAAGTCCTAAAAACTGATGCAAATTCCAAGGACATCTGAACACAAAGCCCCACAAATTATAAGCCCACACAAAGATATATGTCATATGTGGAAAAAGGTTTTATATATAAGAAAAATCCATAGGGTAGAGTAGAAAGTAAGAAGGTATCACTGGCAGGTATGTATATTAATAGAGTAGATCAATGGACCTTCGGGGAAAAGTCATTACTTCTTGCATTTATCAGGGAAGTTCAGTCAAGGATGTTTTGGGAAAGTTCAATTTCTAAAGATAATCATCTCCTTTCTAACTTTGCACATAAAGAGCTAACCATTAATGTAGTAAATCATAGATCAAAGTTAGTTAGCCTAACCTAGACAGCAGAAAAAGGCATTTTTCACATGGAAGAAGCAAGAATTTACTACCAAAGTAACGTTATCAGACATCTGATCATTTTCAATTGCAGAAAGGAAGCCTGATACACAAACCTTTCCATAATATTTGGGTTCATGTAAGCTAATGTTATTTTCTCTGTCCCCAGAGCCAACACTTGCATAATTATTTGAAATATAAAAAAAAATTATCAAAAGCACTGGTGCACATCAGTGAGAACTTTCAACCACCTTGAAAATGACTTTTAGAATATTTCATTAGCAGACTGTCTTTCAGAGTCTGAGTTGACCTTCATGTTTCTTCATACCAGTCTTTCATCCATAAAACCCTTTGTTCTGCTGAACAGTTTCCAGACAATGTGGGCAATCAAAAAAAAAAAAAAGGCGTCCATTCTAGCATTTGATCAGCCTTATTCAAATCTCATCTATTAATACTCTTTTGAGATCTTTCTAAGAATTTTATTTCCTTTCTTTCAATATCATTATTTCCTTTTTAAAAAACTCCAAATTTAATGAAATGGAAGTTTGACATTTCATAGGGAAATAGGAACAATTCATGGCTAAGTTTTATCCATTTTTATCACTTTCAATAAAACATGGGAAAATAACTGCTGTGTTCAGTTCAAAGATTTATTTTTAATTACAGAAGATTACTTTTTAGCACTCAGAATTAGGGGAGGAAAAAATTACTTAAATAGCAGTTTATTCAGGTGTTTTGTGTTTTTATTTTTCAATGCTGGGGATTGAATCCAGGGCCATGAGCTCACGTAGCAAGTGTTCTACCACTGAGCTACATCCCCAGCTTTTCAAGGACATTTTATGCACACCCAAAGGTAGTATGTTCTAAATGAAATAATCCAAATAGTCAAATAGATACTTCTCAGTAATTTTAATAAAAATAAAATGTTGAATTAATATTTTGAGGAACAAAATATTCCCATTAGGAATGAGTTCAAAGTCTTTAGACCAGATACAATGTGGAAGTATGTAGTGTGTGCAATCAAGAATCATCTTGGGTACTTCAACTCTTCCAATATTTATGTGAAAAATATACATCGCTTTAGCTAGCCTACTGTGTACGCTTAGAGCAGTTCCTAATCAAGTGAAATTTTGTGTGAAAGTACAAATTCTGTGAAAAAGGTACATTCCAGAAGCAGACAATTTTTCTTGTGCTGCACAATTCTGCCTATTAACTGTATCACAATAATTTACATGATAATTTGGAAAGTTTGATCTAAAGGCTAAATCCAAACCATTAAAATCAAAGAAACACTAAGCTCACCTAATTTGCTTTATCCCCTCACTTCCCTTTATTCTGTTTTTTCTTCCTTTTTTAAAATATATATGCTGCTGCCTGTTGCATAAAGAATTACATCAGGCTGAAGCGGTGGCCGTGCAGTTACAGTGCTTGCCTGGCATGTGCAAGTAAGCAAGTTTGAACCCCAGCACCAAGTACACAACGAAGTCTCAGAGCAGCGAGAGCCATGTGAGAAACTAAATAAAATGCATGATCTCTTTCTCACTGTCCCTCTCTCTTAAAAGAAAAAAGAAAAAGAAAGAAACCCATCAGCCAGAACGAAATTTGCAAGATCCTTTGCCTAATAGAGAAACTAACTTCTTGTAACTTCATGCTTTGATTTACAGCTTAGAAGTTCCCAGTTTACGTTTTAGCATTTTCATGGGTTGATTATGATTTAGTATTTTACTGTTTAGCATTATTTAGTATTTATTTATTTATTGTTTATAGGTTAATTCGTTGCTATGGAACCTCATGATATTTGTGTTTTGTGAGAGAAATAAATGGAATTTTATCTCAAATTCAGTAAAAGAGAAACGGGAATTGTCAAAAATCTTAGTTGGAATAAGTTTTAAGCTGGAATTGAAGTTGAATTCTAAGTTTTTTCTTTCAAGAAACATTATTGAGAATTTCTAAATGTATGTTTCAAAATATCTCTTAAGCAAGATAACTGAATTTAACATAGTCATCCAGCATCTACGGGCTGCCTCCTTTCAATCAGTTAGAAAATAGTTCTTGGTGAGTCTTAGAACCTAAGCATTGTAATATCAAGTTGGAAATGGCACCAATTAAGGTAGAAAAAAATTACAAAATCCTTCCAAAGATCCTCATGGAGAAAAATAGGTTGACTTCCTAAGAGGTTTTTCCAGTATTTGCCTAAAGCTGATGAAATGTGTCCAACAGGATCAAACTCTCTCCTGAAATGAGGGATTAAAACTCATTTAAAGAAAACCAAGGAGACAAAAGTGAGATATACAGTATATGCAAAAAGGAATGGGGCCACACTGGAGAGCTAAATAGCTTACCTTAATATGACCAGATGATGTTCATAAGTCAGACTATGACTGTGGGCGGTTTTTACAGTTTTGAGCATTTGAAATCTTTTGTTTTCAATAAATTTTCACAAAGTTCCTTCTATATTTCAAATCCTGAACTAGACATTGAGATTATAATGACATTTAAGTAGAATCCTGGTATAGTTTGAATCTTTAAAATCTCCCAAGACCCACTGTTGAACAGTTGCACCCCTACTTGGAACTCTTACTGGGAGTTGGTGGAAACTAAAAGGTGGGGCTTCGTGGGAGCAAGTCAGGTCACTGGGGGTGTGCTCCCAAAGGGGATTGTTGGGCCCTGCTTTCTTCCCTACTCTCTTTTACTTCCCAGCCATCAGGTGAGCAGTTTCCCTCCACCACATGCTCCCACCATGATGTGTTCTTTCAGTCAGCTTTTACACTGCTGTAACCTGACGAGGACACTTTTAAAGGAGGAAAAGATTGTTTGGGGGCTGATGGTTTCAAGGTCTCAGTCCATAGAAAGCCAATTCCATTCCTTAGTTCTCAAGGTGAGGCAAAACAGCATGGCAGAAGAGTGTGGTAGAAGAACCCAGTTCCAACATACTACACCAGAAGCAGAGAGACTCCACTGGCCAGATGCAAAATACCTGCAAGGCACACTGCCAGGGACCCACCTCCTCCAACCACACCCTGCCTGTCTTCAGTTATCACCCAGTTAATCCTTATCAGAGGATGAATTCATTGATTGGGTTAAAGCTCTTGTAACTCAATCTTACCGTTAAGGCTTCTTACCTTGTCTCACACATGAACTTTTGGGGGACACCTCACATCCAAACCGTAACAATGTGCTTCCTCACCCAACACAATACATCCAAGCCATCAGGAAACTGTAACCTCCGAAACTGTGAGCCAAAATAAACCTCTCCTCTTCATAAGTTGATTCTCTCCAGTGTTTTTTATAGTAATAGAAAGATAATGGATACGGATCTCTACTCTACTATGGGGGAAACAGACACAAGAGACAATAAGCAAACATCATCCTGTGTGCCAAACTTGCATGCGTCAAGCTTCACTAAAATTACAGGGAGATCTTAGAGTGAAGCACTATTTTGAGCCAGTCATCTTGTGTACCTCAACATACAATCATGAAAAGGGGTCTACATCAATGGATTCTCTTGCTTCCATTCGGGCTTGGCCAATGGAGAGCTCAGACAAGAGAAGGCAAAGAGTTCAGAGAGAATCGGTGTGATTACTCTCCAGGCTTTTCCTGCAAAGACTCTCAAAGAGGGATTTTTCTATTTAAAAAAAATGAAATCCTATCATTTTCTATAATATGGATGAGTCTGAAGGACATAATGCTAAATGACACAAGTCAGGCACAGAAAGACAAATATCATGTCTCATATGTGAAAGCTGAAAAAAATTAACTCATAGAAGTATAAAATAAATGGTGGTTATGAAAGAGTGGGGATCAGTGGAAGGTGGAGAGAGGATGGCTAATGGGTTTGGGGATACAGTGGACAGAAAGAATAACTTCTAATGCTCTATAGCACAGTAGGGTAGCTATGGTTGACAACAATTAGTTATATATTTCAAAATAGGTAGTAGAAAAGATTTTGAATAGTCCCAACGCAGAAAACTCATAAATGTTTGAGGTATGGGTATATCACAATTACTCCGATCTGAACATTACGTCTCACACACATGATTTCAAAAATCACTCTGTATCACATAAATGAATATAATTATTATGACAACTAAAAATAAAAAGAACTCTTTAATTTTTTAAAACAAGTTCAAGGATCCTTCAGCAGCCATCTCATGCCAGGTTCTGGTAGCTTCTTCCCCTTTTGCCCCTTTATGCTAAGGGGTGGTCACGGCCTTGCTCCTTACCACCCCTAGCAAAAGGCACTATGGTATGGAGTTTCCCTAGTCTCTGCCCACGCCTAGGTAAACAGTCTCTTTATTAAGTCTCCTAACCTCAAATTACCCATTTTAAGAGTACAATCTGTTTCTTGCTGGCAGCCTGACAAACTGCAGTCCTTATCTTATTTTCCTGCTCTCCAACATTTGATACCAATGTCCACTGCCTTCTTATCTGTTTCTACCTGCTTAGTCTCCCTAATGAGTCTGTCTTAGAGTGGTCAAGAAAAGGTGATAACATTAATCTTCAACAGCCCTTCCACATAAACTTGTAGTCTGAGTAAAAACCATGTGCTTTGAGGGATACACAGCTTCCAGACAAGTTCCCTACATAGCATCTTTTTACCACCAACACACAGACTCACATATACACAGATATACCTACTCTCCTATCTCCAAAAAATAAATTCTGGATTCACTCAACAGCTTCTCTCCTCTGCCTACCCCTTAAAGACTGTTACTTTCCAAATGTTCACTTTACAATTCCCATCCTTTTTCTATAATACGTCCTTTCAGCAAGATTTCAAGCTTATAACTTCCACTGCCACACATATTCCAACCACTTCCAAATTCTGACCATGAAACCAGCCCTGCCCTTTGACTTCAAGGTCCAAGTAACCTTTCTGACTACTGGACAACTTTCTTTAGGGACTCCCCACAAAGAACCCCAAACTCAACAAATCCAAAACTGAAGTACCAAATGCACTCTCAAACTGTTCCACATCCCAGTGAACAGCATGGTCTCTGCTCATAAATTGTGGTCTGGGAATGCAGATCTATCTCAGTGGTAGACCACTTGCCTAAAATGTCTAAGTCCCTGAATTCCATCCCTAGCACCACAAAAAAGAAAAAAGAAATCTATGATCTGTCCTTGATCTGTGATCTGTCCTTGATGCCTCCTACTCCATAACCTTTCACCCTATTAGATCAGCCAGAAAACATCACAAGTTTTATCCTCTTAAACATGTCTCAAACCTCCTTTATTCAGGCTCATTGCCTCCTAATTATGCTATACATTAAGTCTTTCTCCCTTCTATAATCCATCTTTCATACCATTTTTCTTGACATTTCTAAAATATACTTTATCCTCTTATTCTCCCTTTATAATTCTCCAATGACCATATATTATCTTCAGGATGATATGTCAAGACTTCCCAAAAAGATATGCAAAGCCCATTTCTAGGCTTACAACCTCACAAAACCACATTTATCATAAAATCTAGTCATTTCCATTATCGTATTAATGATCACATATGTATATACATGTACACTACAGGTGTATTTCCAGACTATTCATTCTGTTCCATTGATCTATTTGTCTGTCTTTACGGCAGTAACTCACTACCTTAATTATTGTAACTTTATAATATATCTTGCTCCTACAAGTACACTATAGCCTAGGTATTCAATGCTATCCATCTCCCCATGCACTGCTTACCTGACATGCCACAAATTTTACTGTACTTCCATTTCTATTTAGTTAAAAATATTCT
This sequence comes from Aplodontia rufa, assembly GCA_004027875.1. Lineage (NCBI taxonomy): Eukaryota > Metazoa > Chordata > Mammalia > Rodentia > Aplodontiidae > Aplodontia > Aplodontia rufa. Next base: position 42,278 of record PVKS010014090.1, on the reverse strand, counting down.
CTAATATTCCTTTTGATTTCTTTGACCCATGGGTAATTTATAATTGCTTTGTACATTTTCCAAGGATTTGGAGATTTTCCACACATCTTTTTGTCATTGATTATTAATTTAAATCCATGTACTAAGAGTATGGTTTGTTTCTCTGGATCCTTTTAAGCTTACTGAATTTAGTTTCATGATTTAGAATATGGTATTTCCTGAAAAATGTCCCATGACTCGTAGAAAAGAATGCTTCTATTGTTGGATGGCATGTTGTATAAATGTCAACTATATCAAGAAGGTTTGAGTGTGCTGTTTAAGTCTTATATATTATTAGTGATTTTTTTTCAGAGTACTTTTTCAGTTATTGCGGGGGGATACTGAAATATTCCACTGTAATTTGAATGTGTATCTTCTTGCAGTTCCATCAGTTTGCTTCATGTGTTTTGAAACTGTTATTAGATGCTTAAACACGTAAAATCAATGTGTTCTAATGAATTGACCCCTCTACATTGGAAAATTACCTTCTTTTACTCTAGTAATATCTTTTTCTCCAAATCCTACTTTTTCTGAAATTCATATAGACACTTTGGCACTCTTTTGAGTAGTGGTTAGCACAGTATATCTTCATCTTCCAATTCTTTTTTAAATGTATTTGTATCACATGCATATCCATGTTCATAGCAGCACAATTCACAACAGCCAAACAATGGAAACAGCCTGTGTATCCATCAATGGATGAATGGATAAAGAAAATTTTATATATATATATGTATTTATACTACATATAAATATATTATATTATATATAATGGCATATTATATTTATACAATTTTATACATATAATGGAACATGTCTGCATAATATATATATACATGTAATGGAATTTTATTCAGCCATAAATGAAAATGAAATTATGGCATTTGAAGGAAAATGGATGGAAATAGATACTATCACGTTAAGTGAAATAAGTCAAACTCAGAAGGTTAACAGTTTTACGTTTTCTCTAACATATGTAAGCTAGACAGGAAAAAGTCAAACAAAGTTGGTGGGAATCTCCTAAAAATCAAAGGGTCAGTAGAGGAAAGGTGCCAAGGGGTGGAAGGCTCAGAGGGAAGTGGGGGAAATGCTGGGGAGTGACATTGGCCAACTTGTATTGTTATATTGTGTGCATATATATAAATATGTAACAAAAAATCCCATCAATACGTACAATTATAATGCACCAAGAAAAATGTAGAAAACATAACCATGTTTGTATCAATATTTAAATTTCATTTTCTTTAAGTACCATATAGATGGGCCATGCTTTTTCATTCAATATGATAATCTCTTGCTTTTAGTTGGGGTCTTTGTTTTAGTGGGCACCTTAAGGTTCACAGTTAATCAAGGTTTATTTTACCATGTCATGTAAAATATTAAAACCTTACAATATTATGTCTCCATTTCTCTCCAAGAGGTCTTTGTCATGCATTTCACTTTTAGATGTTATAAATCCTATAATAAATCAATTTATTTTTGTTTAGTCAATAATTTTTTAAATGAGAAAATAATTTTGTATATTTAACATTTACCATTTCCAGTACTCTTTATTCTTTTATTTTAGATTCTTATTTTCATCCATTGTGGTTTTCTTTCTCCCTAAATGACATCTTTCAGCATTTCTTGGAATGAAAGTATGCTGGAAATTAATTTTCCAACTTTTTGTATTTTGGAAAAAAATTCTTCAATTCACCTTCATTTTCAAAAGATATTTTCACTACGTGTAGAAAACTCTAAGTTGACAGGTATGTATTTGTTGCTGTTCTTCTGTTTCTAATGCTTTAAAGATGTCATTTGTCTGTCTTCTCGGTCATATTCTCCAGTGGGGAAAACATCTGCCATCGTTTTTAACCTTGCTCCTCTGTTGGTAATGTGGCTTTTTTTTTTTTTTTTTTGCAAGCTCCGTAGAAGATTTTTCTCTGTATGAATATCCAGGGTCACCCAGTTCTCCCCACTTTCTTTTTCCTCACCAGTCTGGGACCTTCCAACTATAGGTTTTCTTTGCAACCTGACCCCCAAACGAGGGCCTTAAACATTCCTAGGCACCAATAAAGTTGTTTAGGTTGTTGCCTGAAATACTGAGAGACCAAACACGTAAAAAGTAGCCCCAACCCTGGGCCAAATTCCATAAACCCTCATAAAAACTCATAACCTGACCCTTTATTTCCAATATTCCTGGGTAGACCATTTCCTCATTACACAGTCCATCATAAAGATACAGCAGCTCCCTCTATGTCAATTCACCTAGTGCTTTGGACTGATCACCTTAGCATTCAGTGCTTCTTTGGAATCTCAGCAAGCTCCATCTCAGAACTTTTTGTGACACTCCCTTAAGGAAATTCCCTTGCCACCATTTTGAGAGTGATTCCAGCCATGGGTTTGACCAAATAGAACACAGCAATTTGATGATTATGTGTCTTGTTGCAATTTTTTTCCTTCTGCTAGGAGTTGAAATTCTTGCATTTGTGGGTTATAGCTTTCATCAAATATGAAAAATTTTAACCGTTATTTCTTCAAATCCATTTTATGTGCCATCCTCCTTTGTGGACTACAATTATATGTATAACACTTGATGTTGTCCCATCGTTTGCCAATTTTTTTGTCTTTAATTTTTAATTTTGGGATCTTCCTATTGCCTTGTCTTCCAAGTTCACTCATCATTCCTTCCACCATGTCTTATCTGTGTCTTTCATTTGAGACATTATAGTTTTCATCACTATACATTTCTTTTTCATCTTTTATCTTTCATGTTTCTCCTTAACTTTTTCAGTACACAAATACAATTTTTAGATCTTTTCTGCTAATTCTATTATTGGTCAATGCTGGGACGATTTCAATTGAATTTTTTTAAGAGAGAGAGAGAGAGAGGGACAGTGTGAGAGAAAGAGAATCAATTTTATTATTTAGTTTTTCACGTGGTCTTCATTGCTCTGACACTTTGTTGCGTATGTGGTGCTGGGGTTCAAACCTGCATCCTGGCGCATACCAGGCAAGTGCCATAACCACTGAGCCACCACTCCAGCACCTCAATGATCTTTTAAATTCTCAAAATAGATTGTATTTACTTGCTTCTTTATCTGTCTTGTAATTTCTTATTGGATACCAGACATTGTGAATTTCACCTTCTTAGGTGCTAGGTTTTTTTGTTTTTGTTTTTAAAGAGACAGAGAGAAGGACAGTGAGAGAGAAAGAGACAAACAACTTTATTTAGTTTTTCACTTGGCCTCCGTTGCTCCAACACTTAGTTGTGTACGTGGTGCTGGGGTTTGAACCTGGGCCAGGCAAGTATAGAAACCGCTGAGCCACCACTCCAGCCCAGTGCTAGGTATTTTTATATTTCCACAAATATTGCTAAGTTTATTTCTGAAGTATGAATAATTTGCTTGTAAGCTTGATTGATGCTTTTAACATTAGACAGGATAAGTAGCATGCTTAGCTTAATGCTAATTATTTTACAACTAAGGCAAGAACCTTCCAAGTCCCCTACCCAATATCCCATGAATAATGAAGTTTTTCCACTCTGTGGGAACTGGCCCTGTTCAAGATCAGAGAGTACTGTTGCCTTTAATATGCTTTCAGGTGGTTCTTTGACCTTAAGTAGAAATTCCACCACACCCCCTCCCTGTCTGTTTCTCTTTCTCTCTCTCTGTCACTCCCCCCCTCCAGACACAGACACAGACAGACACACACACACACACACACACACACAACCAGTGCTCAGCTAAATACTCAAGAAGTACACAGAAGTCTCTGGGTTTCTCTCTGGGTAAGAAGCTCTTACATCTTTAGTATTCTAGCTACCTTTGTCTCTCCAGATTCTCATCTCTGTCTTCTCAAGTCATTGAGTCTTCTGGAGTCCACCTGGATTTTCTCTTCCTGTCCTGGCCAGGAGGCTCTCTCTAGGCAATGAACTGTGGTTATCAGATGACTCATTTTATTAGTTTCTCATTTCTCAGGGACTACTCTCCTCCACTGCTTCACACCCAGTGTCTTGAAAGCCATCATTTCACCTGTTTAGCCAAGTTTTGCGTTTTTCAGGTAGGATGCTATATCTATCGCCTGTTACTCCACTCTGCGGTGGAAGACTTTTTTGTTGTTGTTCTTTTTCTTTAAACATAAAGAGGGATAGTGAGAGACAAGGAGAGAATCAATTTTATTTAGTGTTTCATGTGGATTTCATTGCTTCAACTCTTTATTGTGTACGTGGTGCTGGGGTTTGAACTTATATCCTTGCGCTTGCCAGACAAGCGCCATAACTGCTGAGCCACAGCTCCAGCCTCCAGTGGGAGTCTTTAAATAACCTTATTTAAAGAATTTATGAGAGCCTTAATATTAATGCAATTTTGAGTTTGCCATGACCTAACATTCCTTTCTATTTATTCTTTAAATTGTGACAGATACCATTAATAAATGTTATAAATGAGAAAATTGAAAGAGTGCAAGAAGATTGTGTTGTATCACCCAACTATTACCGTTGAAGCCATATTTCAAATCCGGACAGCTTGATTCAAGTTGATTTTCATAGCTATGCATTGCCACATATTACAAACCTAACCAGGAACATTAAGTTTTAATCATTATATATTACATATCTTTTTTTCAAATTTTGGGTATAATCTACAATAGAAATCTAGGTTATACCACCACCAAGCATACATGCACACGCATGCATGCACACACACACATAACTAAAAAAATTCATAGCGAAATATTTACTGTGTTTAAAAGTACTTATCTCCATTTTTCTTTTTGCTCATGCTTGTGTGACTAAAATTAATTCTATAATCCATTAATATATTTTATTTTCCATTAGATAAACAAAATGATGTTGTTTCTTTAGATCCATTTATTCTAAGACCTCCTTCTGAGATTGTTATCATTTTTTACTGACTTTGCTTTGGTTTTATTTGATTGGATTTTTACAGTAATTGGGCAGATCCAAGGGCTAATTATGAGATGGTCACATTTATTCCACACCTTGATATTTGGACTTACTGCCAATATTACCATGATTATTATTATCATTTAGCTTTATGAATTTTATTACAAATCAGCATCTAACAAATGTTATAAATTGACTTGAAATGTTCACTTTTCCCACGAATATTCCTCAGTCAGCCAGTACTTTCGAAAGACAAAAGTTCTGGGGACTGGAGTGGTGGTTCAGCAGTTGGAGTGCTTGCCTGGCATGTGCAAGGACCCAGGTTCACACACCAGCACTACATACACAACTAAGTATCAGAGAAACAAAGGCCAGATGAAAAAATAAATAAAAATGATTCTTTCTCACTCTCTTTAAAAAAAATTGTGACAATCCATCAATTGGTTACATCTTCCCCAAAAGAGAATATTTTTAAAATTTTTAGAAATTTGTCTAATCTTGTTTTTGCTAAGGCAATTTAGTTGTGTAATTTTCTTAATTCAGTATAATAAGTTTAGATCTTATTGTTTCTGATTGCCTGATATATCACTGTTATTTTTATAAATTTATTGCTAGCTGCCATCAACATTTGAGTCTCATTGATTATGGCTATTTAATTATCAACAAAGCAAAACTAATCATTACATAACTTTAATAAATTAAAATATGTAAGTGGTAGGCATTATCTTTGCAAACAAAAATATCCAATTTTATTTTTTATTGATCAACTATTTTCTATGGTATATTTTCCAATGAATGAGCTATTTGTAGAAAGATTGATAACAATTAATCTCTCTATTAAATACTAACATTTTCAAAAAATGATCCTGTTGGGTCTGCCCTTCACTCTGTTTCAACAGCTGCCCTAGAGCGATCTTGTTACTATTTCCACAAGTTCCTTCATAAAGGGCTGCTAGGTGGTGCTTTGCTAGGCTTCCTAATTCTTATGCAAAGAGTTAGAGTGGGTTGGAAAGTGCTCTTACCCAGTTGTTTGTCTGTACTCGAAATCTGCATAACCCCTGGCAACTCCCTTAGAAGGATTATTGATTCCTTGGCTGTCTCCCCTCCTCCCTATATAAAAACCTGTATGCCTTAATAATAAAGGGATTCTGGGCTGCCATCAGCTGCATGTGGTTGACTCGTTTTACCCGATTGGGAGGGAACGGGTCCCGGAAGAGGAGGGGCCCAGAAGGGCCCAGTTCCCACTCATCCTCCTACTGATCGGCTCCCGGGGGGCAATCCAGCCCCCCAACATGATCCCTAATTATCCTGCTGTAAGCTATTTTGATAAAGGTGAATAAAATATCTGCACATTTCTTCACAGTTAATATACCAAGACTTAAATTGGGCATTCCTTTCTTATGTGATTTTCATCTAATTATATGGCTATTAGATATATCCCTCAAATGCTCATAATCCTCTCTTTACAATCAACTTATGGTTAATTACAAAGCAGTGACAAACTTGCTAACTCCACATTAACTATTCACTTGCGATATAAATTTAATATTTTATTTTAAGTGATTAAAGGATTTCCAATACACTGTCCCAACTTCAGAGTTGCCCGATTCAAACAAACAGTAAGTTTAAAAAAATTATGTTAATTAAATATATTCCTGTTAAATAATAACATATTTCCTTATTTTATTAATATTATAATGTAACATTATTAGCACTAAACTTAAAAATAAGAAATGCAAATGACTGGTACAAAATTTATATGAAAATTATTCAGTGCTCTTTTTTTGCAATAAAATATAATTTAAAATTAAAAGGGCAGTGTTGGCGGGAAGGCTATTTTTGCTCTGAGTTACTGCCAGAAAAGACAAAACATCCCTCCGTGGAGGGTATTGTTACACAGTCTGCCATCCTTCCTGTCCCTGCTTCTGTGTTCATAGCTGTCCAGACCTCGGGATCTGGTGACCAATGACACAGAGTGGAACAGATACCAGACCTCAGAGCAACTATCATGAGCTGTGAGCCAACACTATAATTTATCTTGAAGTTTAAATGTGAAAAATAGAATGTACACAATTGGAAACAAGAGCAAATGCAGTAGGAAATATCATGTGAAACACTAAAATGGAAAAGAATAAAGCAAATATCTTACTGAGGAAAAAAATGAGAAGATCTAATATGTGGAGCTGTCTTTCATCTTGAAAAACCTTCCTCTATCCACCAGGCTCTTGTGTGCTTGGCTTTTCCATCATCATCTTAGTTACCAAAAACTTCCTCACTCCATGAAATAAGGAAATATCTGTTCCTTCTAAGCAAACGACTTTGGCACAATGAGAATGCTCATTTTGACCAAGATATTAGAAAATATTTATACAACCATATACTATGCCCAAGCATTAGGGCACCTGGGTATATGAGAAGTCATATAGTCTTTAGGAGACTGACAATTGTTCCACATTCCTTCACAAACATTCCACTTGTAGATATTAACCCAAAAATTACAACAAGGATAAATGTAAAAATCTTATTTAGAGGTTTGTCAAAGGTTTCATGGACGGACCTGAAGAACATTTTGCTAGGTGAAATCAGTCAAGCACAAAAAGACCAAAACCCACATTATCTCACTTTTAAGTGGAATCTTACAAAGTTGCTCTCATAGAAATTGAGAGTAAATTGTGGTTACCAGAGACTGGGGAGAAAGGAGAGACTGGTCAGCCGGCAAGATGGTATAGTTAAGTTAAATAAGAGGAATAAATTCTGATGTTCTGTGGCACAGCAGGATGAATATCATTAATAATGATCCATTATATATCTGAAAATTGTTAGAAGATACATTTTTTATTGTGAGAGGAGTATTTCAATGCACTCACCATAAAGATATGACCATTACCCAATATATACATGAATCAAAACATATTGTACCTTATAAATGTGCACAAATATATAGCATAAAAGTAATTGAGTTTAAATACATAAAATGCCAATAATTTTAAAAATTGGTAAGTAAATTATAGTATATTGAATTCTATAGATTCAGTAAATATATATATAAAAGTACTGAATTGGCCTTAAATATGAAAATGATAACAACACTGGGGTGTAGGAGAAGTTGAGGTAATTCTGGTTTAAGGACATATGCATACCATATTGTTACTTTATATGCATTTATGTTTGTACAATAACTCAAGTCCTTAATAAATAAATATGAAAATGAAGTATAGCATGATAAAAAACAATTTAGCCAAATGAATATGATTCCTTTTTTTGTTAAAAAGAAAAAGCTATCTTGAGTATCTACATCCAATTACATAGTTGAGATAAGGTCTAAGCCAACAAGGTCAACACAGACATCTCTAGGCAGTGAAACTGCAAATTATTTCCTCTCCTTACATTTTGCAAGTCTGAATTTTCAAAATTCCTCCACTAAATGTGTTCAACGTGTATAATCAAAACAAATTAACATTTAGAAATGTGAAAGCAGGGATTGTCCCTAGGTGTTTGGGATTATGTTTTCCCTTTCTTTTCTGTAATGAGCAAGTATTACTTTTATAATTGAAAAATAAATTATATTTTTAAAATAGCATAGGCATAATGTACTATGAATGAATAAATTTGATTCCACAAGAGACTTTATCAGGATTATGCTAGATTCCTCATGAACCATTCTGTTTTCAAAAACACCACTGTAGAAACCCCCCCCCTCAAAATCGCATGACATAATCTCGTTAAATGACAAGGTATTCCAAGAACAAATTGGTCTACGTAAATTACAAATGCCATAAAGGCCTTGGGATATGAAAAACTACCAACTATGTCCCAGTAAATCCACCATTGCCAGCACTGCTGCCAGAATTCCCATTTGCCATCTCATTGGATAAATCTTTCTCTACACAAATACAGAAATTTGGTGGTAATTCCAATGCTGTTAAAATATTCAGCTACACGGTTGCTAATATCACCAACGGAAAATAGATTTTCTCAATATCCAATGTGAGAGCATTCATTTAACCACAAAGAAAAATTTGTTTTTGATGACTCCAAGAATTATTTTAGTAGGAAGAGATGAAGTCAAACTCTTTTTGGTGATAACATAATCCTGTATCTGGAAGATCCTAAAAACTTCATCAGTAAACTGCTTGAACTCATAAATAGATTTAGCAAAGTAGCAGGATACAAGATCAACACCCACAAATCAATAGCTTTTCTATACACTAATAATAATAGGACTGATCAAGAAGTCAGGAAATCAGTCCCATTCAAAATAGCTTAGAAAAAAATAAAATACTTGGGAATTAACCTTACAAGGGAAATCAAAGATCTCTTCAACGAAAACTATCGGTCATTGAAGAATGAAATCCAAGATAACCTAAGAAGATGGAAAGATGTCCCATGTTCTTGGTTAGGCAGATTTAATATAATAAAAATGGCCATTCTACCGAAAGCTTTATATAGATTTAATGCAATCCCTATAAATATACCTATGTCGTTCTTTACAGACATAGAAAAAGCAATTCTCAAATTCGTTTGGAACAATAAGAAACCAAGAATTGCCAAAACACTACTAAGCAAGAAAGATGAAACAGGTAGTTTTGCCATACCAGATTTAAACTATACTATAGAGCTGAAGTATACAAACTATATAAACTAAACTATACAAAGACAGCATGGTATTGGTATCAAGATAGGGAAGAAGACCAATGGAATAGAATAGAAGACCCTGAAACAAACCCTCAAATCTCTAAATCTGATTTTTGACAAAGGGGGGCAAAACATTACATGGAGAAATGACAGCCTCTTCAACAAACGGTGCTGGACAAACTGGTCAGCCACTTGCAGAAAGTTGAAATTAGACCCTTATCTTTCTCCTTGCACCAGAATCAAATCAAAATGCATCAAGGAGCTAGGAATTAAACCAGCTACTTTGCAAATGATATAAGACAAAGTAGGTCCAACACTTCAGCATTTGGGAGTAGGCAAAGACTTTCTCAACATGTCTCCAAAAGTGAAGGAAGTAAAGTCAAAAATCAGTGAATGGGATGCCATAAAGCTAAACAGCTTTTGTACTGCCAAGGAAACAATCAAAAGAGTCAAGAGGTTTCCTACGGAAATGGAGAGAATCATGGACTATGATTCCTGTGACAGGGGCCTCATATCCAGAATCTACAAAATCCTCAAAAATCTCAACTACAAAAACACTAACAGCCCAATTAATAAATGGGCCAAGGAGCTTAATAGAAACTTCTCAACAGAGTACATTGATCAAGCCAATGAATACATGAGAAAGTGCTCTAAATCTCCAGTAATCAGAGAAATGCACATGAAAATCACGTTACGATACCACCTTACGCCAGTCAGAATAGCAAAAATGAAGAAAATAAACAATAATAGATGCTGGAGGGGATGTGGAAAGATAGGGACACTAACACACTGTTGGTGGAGCTGTAGACTGGTACAGCCCCTCTGGAAAGCAGTGTGGAGAATCCTCAAAACACTAGGTATGAGCCCACCATATGATCCTGCTATTCCACTCCTGGTATTTTTCCAGGGGATTTAGAATCAGCACATTATAGTGACACAGCAATATCTATGTTCATAGCAGCTCAATTTACAATAGCTAAATTGTCAGATGTCCCTCACTGGATGAATGGATCCAAAAACTATGGTACATATATACCATGGAATTTTACACAGCAATTAGAAACAATGATATTGCAGCCTTTGAAGGTAAATGGATGGCTATGGAAGAAATTATGCTTAATAAAATCAGCTTAACCCAGAGATCCAAGAGTCGAATGTCTCCACTCATCTGTGGAGGTTGGAACTAGACCCTGGCCATTCAGAAAGGTCATCTATTATCATGTGTTAAATCCAGATAAGGTATAATGTTATACAAACTAATACTTTTTTAGAGATATTGTGGGTAAGGGAAGGGAGGGATACAGGTGGGAAATTGGGGTGGGGAGCATTCCTGGGGGTAAATCTAGTATCCAGAAACTATACACATTTTGTATTATTTTGTTAAAAATTTGTATGGTTGTTCAAAAATAGAAATTAAAATTTTAAAAAAAATTTAAAAAAAGATTTTAGGGAAGCATGTTTGATTGTTCAACAAATAAATTTCTTAATAGAAAAAAAAGACTATGCCACAATTGAAAAAAATAATTATTTTAATGACCTAAGACCAACTAGGACTTTCTAATAAATATATTTCCTGGAACTTGCAGCCCTTTGCATGGTTAAGGTATAAAGTTTTACTTATTATTTTTCTACATAAAGAAGGCACTTATAGTATAATTTGATTGTTTAGTTCCGTAACTAGATAACTTTACAAAACATATGGACCGCCTGTCCAAAAAAAAAAAAAAAAAGTTCTCAAATGTCCATTACCTTAAATACATTTTCAGGGAATCCATTTATCTCTAGTTTAAGGATCTCTGTATTCTTTAGAGAGAAAAAGGCTCAAATCATGTTAAACTTGCTATCTCTGGCACACAGCTTCCAGTGCACAGGAGAATATTATTGACAGAATTAATGAAGAAACATTTTCAACTTGGGAAAAGAAGTGAATAAATCAGACAAGGACCGGGGTGTAAACATTGGGGGCAAAGGGATTGAGGAAGTGTTGAGCTAGAAAGGTTTGGGTCCTGTGGAAAGGCACATAAATTACATAAAGGCAGAGACTGAAGGTCTGAAGAGATTACGAGTGTGCTAAATATGCAAGGAAGAGGGTGAGAAAGGCTGGGGAACGTGGTGATCAGAGAAGGAAATCTCAGAGACAGAGATATTTGGTGTTATTATCGTATGACCAGCAGCAAGAGAAGTTAATACTTTATGTAATGAGTGGATTAGGTTTTTTGTACAAATAGAAATGGATCCTGAAGAAACTAGTATAGACCCTTAATGTATAATGAATACATCAGTAGATCTCATTTAACCTATAAAGACTTCAAATGAAAAAATCAATAGTAGGAAACAGACCATCCAATGATGATTTATCAAGTTATCCCTACTGAGGTCCCATCTTAATTATTTTCTGCAACCTGGGAAGCTACTACCAGGAAGGTAATTGTGTGATGCATCTTGCTCCTGTGAAATAATTGTTTGGTTCACCAAAACACAGAAAACAAACTCCAGAATATAGCCAACCATACGTTTACCCATCTGTCCTCCATCCATCCATCCAGTTATGCACTGAACAATCACCATTTACCAATATATACCAGAGTCTAGTATATAAAAATTTCTATAAATCAACATTTATGAACTGAGCATCATGCTAAGTACTTTTACAAAAATGAACAAGATACCATCCAATGTACCAAAGAGCTCCCAATTTAGGACAGCTAGAAAGGTAAACAAATAGATAAACATGTTTTAAATAGGAGTTCAGAGGAAGAAGTGTGTAACACCTATTATTTTTAATAACTTTATTAAAAGCAGATTTATTTTGGGCCAATATGGAGAGATGTTGTCAAGAATGGTAAATACTAATAAACTACATAAAAAAACAAGTTTTAAAAGTCTTACACCTAGATGTTGTTTAAGGACTGCTTGTAAACCTGATCATCTTGTCCATCATTGCTTCATTCTGGCTCTTTTTTTTTTTTTTAAGATGAGTGAGTCCCAATTCTTTATTTTTTTCTTAATTTTTTTTTGAACAACCATACAAGTTTTTAACAAAATACTATTAAGTGAGTATAGATTCTGGATATTACAATTACCCGCAGGGGTGCCCCAATTACCCACCCTTATCCCTCCCTTCCCCTTCGCCCCATATCTCTACAAAAGGATTATGTTGTATAGCATTATATCTTATCTGGATTTAGCACATGATAATAGACCAACTTTCTCACTGGCCAGGGTCTAGTCCCAACCTCCAATAAGGCTAAAGAGGTCACATAGTTCATTTCTTTCAAGAGGTGCTGCTATGGATGTGTCTGCAGTCAGCACTTCAAATGCCAGTCAGTTTCATATCAACAACAGTCCTCCCCCTCAGCACCCAGGGATGACTGAGAATAAGCCTTTTTAACAACTTGCAAGAAATCATTTTTTAAAAAGAAAAATAGGAGGGAAAAAAAAAAGAAATTTTTTGACCTTGGCTTTCCAACTTTCATCTGTAAAATTCTTGTTCAAACCATGTCCCTCGGGTTTCTCTTTGCACAGAGGGAAATTCTTCTCTCCATTCCCAGCCCCAGTGGGATGTTGACTTGTGATCAAAGGAGAGAACAGATCATGGAGAAATGGGCTATTTATCCACATGGCATGTTTCCCCATGAATGCCTTTTCCTGGTCTGGAAGAAAAGTTTCCATGACAACCTAGTCACTAACATTCACTCCCCACTAGCTGACATGCCTTTCTCCCAACTGATCAGCTGGATATTGTGTTAAAATTGTTTTACAGAGACTGGATAATCTTCAGGGATTATTTGCCTATTTTTTGACAAACTGGAGCCTTGGCTTCTTAAATGGGCCTTTTCCTTTTGGTCCTCTTGAGGCATAATCCCAACTAAACAGAACAAGTTTTAGGCAATGCTTGTCACCTCACAGGAAATAAAATATGGAAGGGAACCTCTCCTCCCCATAAAGGACACATAGGAGCTCTGAGGACAGAACTGAACTTCCTACTATTACTTCCCCTCCTCTACAAGCCTACCACATGGTCTGGCAGGTGTATACGTTGTAAGGCAAAAAATCAACCTCCTAGTAATGCAATTGCTTCTTATTCTTAAAGATGTCTCCATTAAAAAAAGGCAAGGAATTTGCAGTGAAGTGTTCATACACACCAACTGTTAAGTCTGTGCACGTAAGAAAGACTAGAAGAAACAGACTAAAATATTTGTGTTATGTTTGATAGAAATATGGAAGAATTTCCTCCGGTTTTACAATTTAATTTTTTTTTTTTTTTTACTAACAAAGAATTTTTCTGATGAGTATCTACTATGCTCAATGCTCTGGACTAGCTCCCAAAGTCAGAAAGATTAATGAGTCTCCTTTATATTCAGAACCATAAGAAGAAGAGGTGAACCAGGCAGAAAACAAGTTGCCAGATAGAGGTTTATGCTCCCTGATATGCGTATCAACTAGTGTCATGACTACATCCTGTGGAGTGATAGAGTTCAGATAGGTTGTGGATAAGGGTGAACCAACCCTTTTCTCCTTCTCTAAAAACAAATCTGACCTTTGGCTAACTTACTGGCTCTGCCTCCTGAAAACTTGGTAAGGGTGGAATTTCATCTGTATCACCAGGCAACATTATTTATGGTTAAAAAGCCCATGACAGATAAACTGCATCTGGCCTGGAACCATATGAATGAAAAACACAGACACCTCATGGGAAGCCATGGCTCATCAAATTAGTGAGGCCCTATGCAACGTAGTGAGAACTTGTTTAAAAATACCAAGAGTTGGGGTTGTGGCTTAGTGGTTAATTGCCCTTACGTTCAATCACTGGAACCAGAAAACAAAAAGAAGAAGAGATCTGTGGGGGAATAAACATCTACACAGGCCATAGGCTTTGCAGGATTCTTTAGGTTCCCAGATCGCACAATATCTAACTGCCTTACATTGTTCTCCAGAGCACCTCTTGACATCACTTTCCACTAAAACTCATTGTCAATATAAAGCATTACTCCACTTACCTGATAAAGATCAAGGCCAGCACCCACCCACCCACCTTCCTACTATCTGGCCCTGCCTGTGTTTGTAATCCTCTCCTGGCCTTGTCTACATCTAACTTACTTCCTTTCAGTCCAATGTTATCACAAGTCCTGAATTGTTTTCAGGTCATGTTTATTGCCAACAGATAACCATGATCTCCAGCAGGCCTGCTTCCTTTTATCTTAGTCACTTCACATTCTACGACTTTTTAATTATTTCATTTTATTTTCTCTACATAAAGCTGTTTCTCTTCAGCATTGATACTTAAATAAAGAGACAGAAAACAAATTTGCGATGTGCCTTTTCAAACATATTACCACCACATGAACGAGCTGGGGCCTTAAAGTTTGTTTTGATTGTACAATTCAGTGACCATGTCAAAATTCTTCGGCTGGAAAAGACAAGAGTTTTTCCGGTGGTCTCTTTACAGAGAGCTGAGTTAAGTTCAGCAAGGGATTCCAGTTAAATGAACCAGGTCTTGTTGGTTCCAGATGCCAGGGCTTCTTTAGTAATTGGGGGGGGGGGGGTCACACTGCTAGAAAAGAGGGGACCTGGCCATATCCAGGAAGAACAATAGCCAGGCGAGGAAAGTAGCTGCCTTACTCAAGGAAAAGGCATACATATGATAGGAATCGAAAGAAAAAAAAAACAGTATTTTGGAAATAAGTAAACTTAAGCATAAATGTAGAGAGCACTCAGGTCTTAAACTGAGTACAGGGCAGGGGCATCTAAAGTACTTTCTAAGGAATGATCATTAAATATCTGAAAATACTTATTTTTAAGTAGAGAGAGACAGTGAGAGAGAAACAATCAATTTTATTTAGTTTTTCACGTGACTTTCGTTGCTCTGACACTTTGCTGTATACATGGTATTTGGGTTCGAACCCACATCCTTGTGCATGCCAGGCAAGCATTGTAACCACTGAGCCACAGCTCCAGCCCAAATATCTGAAAATACTTAATGAAACTTCAGTAGATAAGACCAGGCATTTTTTTCCCCTCATCTTCTGGCTGTAAATTGATGCTACAGCCCACAAAAGTTTGCCCCAGTAGATAAGCTACATTTTGTCCTTACGTGCCACTTCGTTCACTCGACCCTCTCATCTCAGCTGTTTACCTCTCCTAGTGCTCCACTTTGGCTGCCACATCTGGTCCCTCAGAATACATTCCCAAAGAATGCTGTTTCTGCTTTCTCAGATCCTGATCACACCACCTGACCACAAATTCCATCCATCTTCTCCTCAGGTGTGTATCCCCAACCCAACTGCAAATCTCTCTGCCAAGTAAGAGGACCAAAAGGAACCCTGAAAGCAGAGGTCACAACCTCCTCTGCCTCCTTAGCCCTTACCATGACAATCAGCACTGAACAGTTAGTAGAACTGAGGAAGGAGGGTCCCAGCATCAGCATTTGTGAACTGTGCATGCCCTTACCCCACTGAATCCTCCAGGAAACCAAAAGCCCCTAAAGTAACAAAACTAGCAGATGGAAGAACTGCAGTTTAGACATGGGCCATTCTAACTCCATGTTTGACAAATCCTAATTTATGAATTGTACTTTGAGGGGGTCATATTAATGATTTCTCTACCATGAGCTGCCAGCCCCTCTTTCCCTTGCCTTTTCTCCATTTGTGTCAATGTCTTTCTTGCCCATTGTAAGTAAAAAGTGAACAAAAGAATCACACTAGAAAGAAAAGGCCCCCAAAGCCTTTATTCTCAACTCTAGGTGTCTGGTGTGCTGCTTTTCTGATGCATACATTGAAATAAAATGTGGTTCATGATGTTAATGCTGGAGAGGCATTTAGAGACCCAGAACCTGACACTCAGCTTCAAAATCTTATCATGAGATAAATATACCTCTTCTGTACCAAAAGGAAAAGAAATTAAAATGAAAAAGCAATACATTTAATAATCATCCAAATGAACAGGACTGAAAGGAGCTGCGCAGGCCAGCGTGACAGCAGCTCACCTCTGCCCCGTCTGAAGCTGACCCACCACTTCTGACGGAAGCTGTTTATTCAGAGCAAGGGCCTCACTTCCTCCTTGATATGCATCCCATGTGTTGCAAGTGCCAGACATCCTGAAATAAATTACCAGATGGACTCCAGGCGAACTTCTTGTTCTTGATATGAATTTTGAGAAGCAGAAAGAACTTCCCCGGACCGTGTGATAAGCCTCTGTGTATGCAGAGGGGACCAGCTTTCCTATTCTGGAGGCGGCATCTCCTAGAGCCCAAGGGCACAGAGCAGCCAGCTGTAGAACCTCCTGTGATTGCAACCTGTTACGGTTTGGATCTTAAATGTCACCCAGAGGCTTACATGGTGAAGGCTTGATCCCCAGGCTGGGGTGCCATTGGGAGGTGGTGGAATATTTAGGATGCGGAGCCCAGTGGAAGGAAGTCAGGCGATTGGGTGCATGATCTTGAAGGGACTATGGGGACCTCAGCCCCTTGCTCTCTCTCTCTCCTTCCCATCTACCATTTGGTGAGTAGTCTTGCTCCACCACACACCCCACCATGATGTCTCACCTCATCCCAGACCCAAAAAACAACAAAACTAAGCAACCATGGATGGAAACCATGAGCCAAAATAAATCTTTCATCCTTTTAAGTTATCTCTGGTATTTTTATCACAACAGTGGAACGCTAACTAACACATGATATGTTGTGCAACACAGTTCGGTTTTGGAGGTCGGAAGATCTGGGTTCAAGGGTAAGTGGTGCAACCTACTTTCTCTACAATGTTGTGCAATATTGTGCCTTATTATTGTTGACCATCAGGATGTTCCTCAAGACCAGTGAGCAACTACCTACAGTGGAAGACTTGGGGGATTAAATGAGATAACGTCCATCAGTTATCTCCATGGTTCTGGGGATGGAGTCTTTGTACAGGAACTCCTGAGCCTCTTCCCCCTTCAAAGACAGGTGTCACCTTCTCTTCCTACCAACCTTACAGAGTGGGAAAATGACACTGAATGTCGTGGATGTCCGTGAAATTGAGACGCAGAGATGTTAAATGATATGCCAACTGTCCTTCAGAAAGCTGGAATGAATGAAGCTTTCCAATCTTGCCACATCTCCTGAATACCCCCCCTGCCCACGATTTGCTTTAGAAGCAATGAATGGATATATCCTCATGAGCATTTCTCTGAATTGTTTTCCTGTCTCTTCTCTTATATCATGTGCATATTTTACTTCCTTTTAAATTCATTTGTTTTTCTTCTCTTTGTCTCTTTATAGGCCTTAGCAGGACCAAGTATGCAATGCTTAATCTACTTTGAAATTTAGAAATAAAGACATACGTGGTAGGAACTGGTTTCATTTTTTCCCTAGCTCCCAAGGGAGCTAGCCATAAAGTTGAGCCATACTCCTTGCTTATCCAGAACACAGACCCGCTGGGGACACAATAAGGGTCTACCAACCTTGAGGAACAGGAGAAAGAGCCCTGGAAAAGGAGTCAGAAGCTTAAGTTCTGTTGCTGCCTCTGCCAATAACTCACTATGCCTCCCCTCCTCTTCTCTCTTCCTCTGTTTCTCTATTTCTCACCTATGAGATGATGCTGTAGTTCAGTTGATCTTAAATGTTTTCTTGAATATTGTAATCATCTGGTGAATATTTTTAATAGAGTATTTTTTATAGTAGATTTCATTTTGTACCAAAATTAACGGAAGTGCAACAAATTCCCCCATTTCCCCTTCAGACTCTGTGTTCCATCAATATATGGACAAGGCAGGTACATTTTCTACCACTGAAAATCAACATTGAAGAACTGGAGCAGTGGCTCAGCAGTTACAGCACTTGCCTGGCATGGATGAAGACCTGGATTCAAACCCCAGCACCACATACACAACTAAGTGTCAGAACAGAAACCAGATGAATAACTTAAATGGATTCTCTCTCTTGAAAGAAACAAAGAAACAAACAAGAAAAGAAAACCAACATTTTTATCAAAGTCCATAGCTGACATGAAGATTCTTTCTCAGCGTTGTGCATTCTGTAGGTTTGAACAAATGAATGACATCTTTATAGTGTCATGCAGAGTATTCTCACTGCCCTAAAATTCCTCTGTGCTCCACCCATTCATCCATCCCTCCACACAAACACTTGGAAGCCACCCATCTCCTGTTTCCATTGTTTTATTTTTGTGATGTATAACATTTATATAATGTCACATACATGAATGAAACCATCCACCAGCCTCTTCAAACTGACTTCTCTCACTTGGTAATTTGCACTTGGATTCCTCTGTGTCATTCCATGCCTTGATCATCTGTGTTTAGTGCTGGGTTACATTCACCACGATGATGAATCTATTTTAAACCCAGATTCACTGCATCAGACTATTTGCATGTATTTTTATCAGCTCTTCCAGCCAATTCTGTTGTACATCTAGGCTACATGATTAGAAAGATTTCTCTTGGATTTAAAAAAGTGTATACATTAATACTATCTAGGTCTAAGTTGATTCCTTTGCTTTCAGGAAAAATATTTCCTCCAAGATAGGCATGTCTGTGCTCTACCCAGCACCCTCCACTTCAGTTGCAGGTGAGAGAATGGATTCAACCTAATGCCTGCCTCTATGCCCATCTTTTTTTTTTTTTTAAAGAAAGGGGACAGTGAGGGGGGGGGAGAGGGAGGGGCAATCTTCATTTAGTTTTTCATGTGACCTTCATTCCTCCAACACTTTATTCTATACGTGGTGCTGGGGTTTGAACTCGCAGACTCACGCATGCCAGGCAAGCACCTCAACAGCCGAGCCACCACTCCAGCCCCTATGCCCATCTTTTTGTACTAATCTTTCACCTGCCCCGATCTAGATGATAAACATTGAGAGGACAAAGATTACATGTATCTAGGTCACCACTTGAAGTCAAATACTTGACAAACATAAGGGACTGAATAATTACTGCATGAAACACACCTTTTTATTTTATACTTTTTCCCCACCTTGTTTATTGGTGCATTAGAATTGCACATAATGGTGGGATTTGTTGTTATGTATTCATACATGCACAAAATAGAAGAATATAATTTTGAGATGTGTTTTAATTGCTCAGAGGAGGTAACCTTCTCCTTTTGAGAGGATAAATATAGTAGAAAGGAGAAAAAATGGTTAATATTTCTGATATTTTTATTGTGATGCTACATTTTTCATAGCACAAATGTTAGAGACATCGCCTAAAGCTATAGATGATTTAGTAAAGTCTGTTAAGCCCAAATTTGCAATCACACAAGACAATGGTGGCTCATTTTCTAAACTCATCTGACACAGGTTTTTTTAAAGAAGGGTGAGTCAATTTTTTCTCATCCATTTTTTGTTTTTCCTGTATTTGTGTACGTGGTTCTGGGGATCAAGTGCGGGACATGGTACATACCAGGCAAGCACTCTACCACTGAGCCACCTCTCCAGGCCCCATCTGACACAATTTTTGATTAAGGAGAGTCAGTCTAATGGTGCTCATGATTTTCCACATTTGCTGAAGAACTACAGATCTTACTCTACTATGCCTCAAACACATACGTAGCTTTTACAGACTGAGCATCAATTCCCAATGTTTAAAGCAGCCAACAATGAATAAGGAAAAGGGTTCCCTTCCCATCTACATAGCGTGTTTCTTCATAAATCCTCTAAGGGCTGCCAGTGACACACAGCTCATATCGCAGTCATGGAGTGCACCATGTTTGCCCCTGAGCCCTCTCAATCTACTAACGCATTAGACATTCAGGATGAGCATTAATTCCCTCCTACCATTCACTGCCTTCTGTTTCCTGAGAGCTAGTAGATCAGTGCTAATGAGGTCAAAGTCCCAGGTTTGATTTCTCATGGGCACAAGTGATTCTCTCTCTCTTATTTAGACATATAAATATCCCTGATCCTTGCCAGTTCTGACTACTTTCTCTTTCCTGGACAAATTCTTGTAGAGAAAAAAAAATGATCATTTCATTGTCTAGAGTCTCAATGGCAAAATGAGAATAAAAAAGCTTTACTACTTATCCTGCAATGCACAAAGATGCAAAAAAATAATTTGTATGAATATGTATAGTAAACATTATAGAAAGAAAGGAAAAAGTAAGGAAGGAGAGGGAGGAGATAATTGATAAATGATATTAGTAGAGTGTCAGAGTGGCCTTGGGTTGCTTCTTCCTGCCCAATGCATCTGCCACCTGTATGATAATAACACCCCAACAGGCTCCACCTCCAAGAGGAGCCACCTCTTGTCCTCTTTGGGTCTTAAGTGGTCTGATACATTCTCTATATTCACAGCTAGGTCTAAGTCATAGGCCTCACAGATCAACTCAAGTCCTTTTGGCCATAATGATTATTCCAGGATTGCCACAGCCCCACACATCAATCCAAAGCCAATCTCAGAACTGTCCTGAAGCAACTGATCACAAGATCTCCACAGACTTAGAAAGTGAAAAGGTGAGTCAGCACTGCCTTAGAACCATCCAAGTTGTGAGTCTTCATAAAAATGAAAGCAAAGATGCAACTGCAGAGATTAGGGGTAAAGAGAGCTAGCCTCAGATGTTGTCTGAGCACCTGCATTGAGCCACACCTAAAGCTAATGTATTTGTTGCCAGCCCATAAATTCACCTTTTATTTTAGTCCAATTTAAAATTGGGTTTCTACCATAGAGACTGGAATAGTCCTAATTATCATAATAACCAAAAGTAGGAAAGAGCCTGGAAAACTTCAGACCTGCCTGGGCACAGTGGCACACACCTGTAATCTCAATGGCGAAGGATGCTGAGGCAGGAGCATCATAAGTTCAAAGCCAGCTTCAGCAATTTAGTGTGGCCGTAAGAAATTTAGTGAGACCTGCCTCAACATAAATATTAAAAAGGGCTAGGGCTGTGACTTAGTGGTTAAGTGCCATTGAGTTCAATTCCTGGTTTTGGAAAAAAAGCAACTTCAGACCTGCCATTGTACATGAAAAAAGCATCAATAAAAGTTGCATGCGGATCTCACTTAGAATGTCTCCACTCATGATGGGTGTTGCAACTAGTGTTGAGCAAATAATTTCATTTTTCTGGGCCTTACTTTTGCATGTGTAAAATACAAAGACAGCTAACTATCATGTAGAATGACATGGAAGATTAAGTAAAATGAAAGACATTGAGAGTGCAGCACATTGTATGTACTCTGTACAGTCTCCTACTTTCCCAATTACCTCTTTAAAACCCAGAGATGAGAGGGAACCAGACACGCTCTTGGTGATTGTGCCCTTGAGGCTGTCTGCCTACACACTGAGTTGCTGGTTCAGTTTTCCATTCACTTAAGTTCCATCACAGTGTGACTAACTAGATTACTATCTCCAACCAGCTGTAGTTATTGTTTCATTCTCCATAAAACCCAGAATCCTGTTATCAGCATACCTATTTTAAAAATGAGGTGGGGTGAGGTTCTGCAGCAGAGAGAATATCACACGAGTCTAAGAACAGCAGGTGGACAAAAGAAATCCTGTCTCAACTCTCATTCTCTAGAGAGCTTTGTACAGGCAGCCATCTATTAATGCACCCATAGATTCGGTCCCTTTTTTAATATAATTTATCCGGGGGAAAAATAAACAAGGAAATGAAGCAATTAAAAAGAAAGGAAAGGAGAAGGAGATCCTTCACACAGTAAAATAGAAACTAAAGATGCAGACAACAGCTTCTGATTTCTAGGCTCCTGATGTGCACCAAGCCCTCTATGCACTTAATTGACAACCTCAACCTCCTACAAGGGGGATGTTCTTTTGTCTTTCACCAATGATGATGCTAAAGGTCAGATAAGGCTCTGAAAAGCAAAAAACTTGCCCATAGTGCAAGTTCTGCTCTCCATCTGCATTAGTGTCTCCTGAAGCCACAGTCACTCTCCTTGGAGCCCCTCCTGGCCTCAGAGCTGACGTCTCTGCTTCTGTTCAGCAACCCAGTGCTCTATGTCCCAAGGAGCATCTAGAATGGTCTTAACAAATAATAATAATCCAGATCATTTCCTACTTAAAATCACCCGATGGCTCTGGATAATAAATTGGCAGTTTCTTGTAAACTAAACATGCAATTACTATATGCCCTAGCAACTGTACTCTTAAGCATTTATGCAAGAGAAATGAAAATTTATGTTCACACACAAACCTAATATACAAGTGTACATAGCAGCTATATTCATGAGAGTCAGAAACTGGAAACTCAGTGGGAATGCCTAAACCACCTGTGGTGCATCCATCCCGCGTAATGCAAAGAAAATTGCCGATGCACCCAACAACTTCAATGTTCAGAAAGTCAATCGCCAAAGGTTCAACTGAAAAGTTTCATACATATAATGTTTCTGAAATGATAAAATTTAAGAAATGGAGAACAGATCATTGTTTGCCACAGATTAGGGATGTGGATGTGACTAAAAAGAGCAACAGAGAACTCCTGATGGTGATGGAATTGTTCTGTATCTTACCTGTGCTAGTGGGTACAGAGAATAAAACTGCATAGAATACACACACACATACACACACACACACACACACTTAAATGACAAGTAAAACTTAGGAAATCTGAATAAGGTGGCTGGGTTCTAATCCATGTCTACACGCTGATTGTAACATTGCAAGATACTACCTTCTCAAGGAGACTTTTCCTGACACTGTAACGAAGCATCCAGCACCCCTGTGATATCACCCTGTGATGTTTTGTTGTTCCTTTGTTCAGAGTTTTCATTTCCCTCCACTAGAATGAAAATAAGCTCTTAAGGGTATGGCTAGTGATTGTGACATCCTCTGCTGTATTTTTGTCAGCTGAAACAGTACTAGACACCATGTGCTCATGACACTAGGTGCTCAATAAGTGTTCACAGCAGAAATGAGTGTGAACAACAAGCTGTTGAGAAAGGTCTCATTTAATACTGAGTCATATTCTTCCTAGAATCCAAGGACTCTACCTATTTCCAGTGGGCTCAAATTATCCATTCAGGTATTTATCCTTGTGTTTTAATGCACGTCTTAATAGCAGTAGTATACCCCAGACCTAAAAGTTGAGAATCCAAAGAACAGACATGTACCAGAGATGGACAGAGAATGGGGAAGAATCCAGGGATAGGTGGTAAGAAAAAGGGGGACACGATAGGAAAGCCAGGTAACCTCAGCAATCCCACACTGACTCCCTGCATGCCAGGCATGTGCCATGCACCAGAGAGAGAATGAGACTGCAGGAGTGCCAAGTCTCTAGGTGGTACCTATTGACCCACCTGAGAGGCCCATCAGAAAAGAGCATCATCTGTGTGAACTGACGATGGTATGGAACAATGTGAGCAGAATGGCGAGACCTAAAAGCACTCCATCTTAGAGATGTCAATCATTGGAGAAATAGTGTAATTAGGGACAAACCCAGTGAACCCCATGCCCCTTCAACTGGAGCAGGTCCACTTCTACCTGTATCACTTACAGGTCTCTCTGATCCACACATGATCACTCAGTCAAAAAGCATTTGAAAGTATTCTAGATAAGATAGACCCAGATCTTGGGCCAGCTGAACAGCAAAAAAAAAAAAAAAAAAAAAAAGAAAGAAATTGAAAAACATTCCATCATTTGGAGATAATATTTGCTTTAAACCCTTTCTACTCCTGTCTTTTGGAAATAAATAGAAGCAATGTACTGACATTCTCATTTTCAAGTCCCGGTGGATTTATCGTCACAGTCACCTGGGGTTATCAGGTTGCTTCCTTCACAATTGCTGGCCAGGCAAGGCCTGGCACAACCTATCATATGCTTCACACATCCCATTCTGATCAGAATGGAGCTGTCTCCTTCAGAACAGAATAAAGGCTGGGTATTGATTTCTACTGGAACGACTGCATTTAACTCTTGTGTTTTCTGCCACAGGGCCCTGGAATTCCTCAGGAATTTTTCCGGAGGAAGGCATCCCACTTTCTCTTGGACTGAGGATGTTTGTTCCCATCGTTTCTCAGATCTGCAGCAGGAAGCACCATTCATGAGCCAAAATGTCATATAGAAAAAAAGTGAGATATCACGCGTTTATTTACCAAATCCCACATGCTCACCTATAGCCTTTACCACAATCTGTCAGTCTGATTCACTGATTGACAGATGAATTCAGAGGGTATGGAAAATGCCAAGACGCATACATAATTCTAAACGTGGGGATTTCCAGTCTAATCTCTGGTGTGATCCTCTCCACAGCCTTGCTGGGATTTTAATGCCCATTTTGCAGATGGGAAATCAAAGCATTTGGGGAGGGGCTGGAGCGGTGGCTCAGCAGTTTCGGTGCTTGCCTGGTGAGCATGAGGACCCGGGTTCAAACCCCAGCACCACGTACACGACTAAGTGTTAGATCAACTAAGGCCATGTGAAAAACTAAATCAAGTTGTTTCTCTTTTTCTCTGTCTCACTGTCCCTCTCTCTTTAAAAAAAAAAAAAGCATTTGGGGAATTGAGGCTAGTTCCTCCTTCTTGGAGAAGTCTGTGGTGCATCTTCTAATAACTATAATTTGTTTTCTTCCCCTCTGTAGTGAAGAGTTACTTGAACCAAATTTATCAAAATTATTATTTCCTGGGGCTGGAGTGGTAGCTTGGCGGTTACGGCGCTTGCCGGCCATGTGCAAGGACACGAGTTCAAACCCCAGCACCACTTACACAAGAAAAATGTCCTAGCAACAAAAACTGCATGAAAAACTAAATAAAAATTGTTTCTCTTTTTCTCTCCCCCTTTTTCTCTCTCACTGTCCCTTTCTCTTAAAAAAAAAATTTATTAATTCCCTTAACCAAAGCCAAGTTTAAGCCATATATAATAAAACTTAGGAGGAGAAAGTTCCTGGTCTTGGTACAAATCTCTTTTTCTCAAATCTTCATCACTGGATCTCTCTGAACAATTAGTTCTCCCATCCCAAAGATCCTATCTCTCCTAATACTGAGGAACATCTACCGATTTCTCCTAATGCAGAGGTCACAAACGCAGCTTATTCATAATTTCACAGGATGACAGGAACAATGATAAATCATTTTTAATGTTTCTTCCTTGTATATGCACATATTGGACTCTTACAACACAGTCAAGTAAATATATTGGCACCTTATTATGCTGAAGAATAGATGAAGAAATCGAGGAGCACAACACTAGTGAAATTACATGAGACGGCATGCCGACTGAAGGGCAGGTGTGGATGGCAGCAGCTTTACTGGCCTTTAAAATCTGTCCTCTTACCACCCCGTCACGCTGCTCAGGTAGAACCCTGAGGACAAAGCAACTGTGAGTGCCCTGCAGAAAGGAGACTGCCTGATCCTCCCCTGTCCACAAACACATATTAAACACCTGCTACGTATTAGCCCTTGCATTGGGTTCATAGCAGTAAGCAAAGTCTCAGCCCCTGGAAGCTGACACTCTATGCAAATATTAATAGTTTTTATATGATTCTTATTGTCATATATCTCAAAGAAACATACGAGAGACAATAAGACCCCTTTACATACCACAAAATGAGAAAGTATATGCATAGTCATGGTTAAATGTGGAGGCAGCAACTCTTGGTCTTTCTATCCCAGAAATTAGTTTAAATATACCTGACTCTCCGCTCCCACCCACTGCTGCCACACAGACACTGCAGACTGCAGCTTCTGTGCAATTCCCTGCACGTCAGCTGTATCTTAATTGCTTTTTCTCTTTCTCAGGAGACCATAGCAGAATGCAAGAGAGTGTTCCCTTATTATAGCATAACCATGAATCCATAGGTAATTATTTGTAAACGTCAATAGTTGAACTAGGAATGGAACAAATTTCCTATGACAGATTTCACAAGTGAGGAAGACGTTGACATCGTGTATTCTGGCCAGGTTATTATCACCAGAGATCTTGAATTTATAAAGATTTCCTCTCTGGAGAAAGAAGTCACAAGTCATCATCAACCATAGATATGCTATCATGGATCTATATATCAAATGTGTTGACTGCCAGCCTAGATCTCATGTAGCTTTCAGTATAAATTCTTAAAATTCTTAAAGTTAGCACAGAGCAGCACTAGAAGAGGTCAGGAGTGACCTTCCAAATAAGAAGGAAGAAGAGGGACTCAAGAGGCACAGAGAAATTCCCTCCAACCTTGAGGACGGCCTTCGGCCAGCTTTATATATGATTCACACCGGGAAGGAGCTTGACAGCAGTTACCGAGGTTCTCCAAGACTCCATATGCATATAGTCCACAGCATGTGGGAATCAAAAATCCTGGGTGAGAGAAGTCATCTTTTATTGAACTCAAGAGATGTGCTCTCAGCTACAAGGCCTCCGAACTCACTTGAATTAGTTGGATTCCTTCCATGAAACAGAATTCCTACCATATCATTCAAATAAAGGTACTTTGATCTAGGGACTGCTCCTAAAAGTATTGGTATAATTTAGGGAACAAATCAAAGCCACTGGGATAATGAGAAACCAAAATAACATGGATCATTAACACCCCTAAAATCCAAAGCTAGGACGGTTCAGGAATCCAATGGGAGCTGGGGCCATGGAGGAGAAGTCTCCTGAAGGAATGGGTGGGATGCAGTTCTTCCCTGAAATAGGGCTCCAAGTTAGGAAAGGAGTCCAAACAAAGGACTTTAGCAGGTCTTTCCCACCATTCTCCAATATATCACCATTATGTCTCACTAGCCAACCCAGCAAAGGAGCCTGGGTGACGCAGTGTGGAAGACGCCATCTGCAATAGTTGATTTTGCAGAGTGAAGAACAGGGAGCCAAGGGGCAAAGAATCGAGCCAGAGGTACGAATGAACACGAGGAGGTCACGTTGGCAGCTGCTCTTTCTACCCCGAAGCCTTTGCATGGGCTAGTCTTTCCTCGTATTCTTTCTCCTAGGCCATCTTCACATGCACAGCTTCTCCGCATTTAAGACCTCACCTCAGCACCACGTGCCAGAAAGGCTGCTGGAGACCCCAACATTTCAGAGATGTGATCTAGAAAGAATACTGAGAACTTCCTCAAGGAAAAACAAGATGAAGATCAATTCAACTTAGCAAAGTCCTCTGGAGGATGCTATGAGGTACTGTGGTGTGGATAAAATCCAAAGGTACTGATCAATGAAAACCAGACAGTGCTAAAACTGCCGGATGCTGAATGGGGCGTACAACTTAGGGCCAACACTGAATCCCACATGACAGGAAAGCAGAGGCTCAGGACTGCCTCCAGAGCCTCCCCTCGGGTCTCCTGCAAGGATCTATTGTGCTATCATGGTTTATCCACCCGGTAGGAGCTGCTTCAAAGCCCCTCCCTTCTCCATGATTAAAATTTATCACATGTGTAACGATGACGCAAGAGTCAGCCTTGTTCCTGCTTGTTAATAGCTCACAGTGCTTAGCTCCCTACCAGGCACTTCCCAAGTAGGTCTTCAAAAATTATATTGAATAAAAGAATTAACTCATCGCACCCACATACACACTGCGTCAAAGGAGACAGTGAGTTTGCATTTTATTCTGTGAGATACCATGTGCAAATTTTAGTTGAATTCTCAGTATCTTCATTTTAAGGAGAACTTGACTTATCAGAGTATATTCCTAAGAATGGTATAAGAACTTTTAAAATCCTGGAAGTTGTCTAACAACCATTACAGTAGACTTCTAGCTCGATCCAAATCTACTTAAAAGCTGCTTTTCCCCCCAAATACTGTCAAATACATTTGCACAGAAGGGGAGATTATTTTTTTAACGGGGATGGGTAGCTCATTCATTTGCATGTGTACACTGTGCCTGCTACTTCTTATCCAAATCATGAGATTTTGACTTTGTGACTGCATGAACTGCCAGGAGAGAATGATACATAATGAAATTTACAGTTTAAAACCAGAAAGCTCACAATTTTGCAAATCCATTTAAAGAGGCTCTGAAACCAAAGTAATGCATATGCTCATCATGAAGGCAAAGCTACAAAACAATATAATCCACTGGACACCTACTCTAAATAAATGAAGCCGAAAAAGGTTAAAGTAAGGTAAGAGGAAAGAAAGCCTCCATGTGAAATGACTCTATATGGCAGAGTAAAATGCATAGAACTTCATCTTTCTCCAACGATTAGAGCATTTCCCAAACTAAACTCAAAAAAATTCTAAGAAAAATATATTTAATTTCAAAGCTAGTTCCTCTTTTTAGGCAGGAAGTAAATACTCCTATGGCAAGTCTGCTTTTTACAAATGAATTTATATTGCTGCATCTTAAGCACAAGCAGCTATCATGCTGATTAGCCCAATAACTGCAAATGAAAATGCAGTTGGGAACCCTGTCTTATGCATTGTAAGCATGCTGCACTGTAAAGGTCACACTGAGGAGCACCCGTGCATGTCTTTCTTCTCCCATTCAGGCCTGTAGTTAGAGCCCATGCTAATATCATTTCTCATTTCCTGGGAAAGAAATTAAAAGTCAGAAACAATTTCAATTACTCGAATCCTCTCCCATGAAAGGAATTTGTATACCTCAGAAACGAATGTGGCTCTCTGATGGGGAATGCTTATTTGCTGTTGACAGCTTTTTAGTGAAAAAGATAGAAATCAGATTGAATTTCGACAGTGAGAAATTGAGAGCTTGTTCTGCCAGCAGGAGGCTGAGGCCTCTAATTTTACCTCTGCAAAACAAAGATGAACCAAGAATATAATCTACCTACTTTTCAAAAACAAAACATAAAAATTCCCCATGTAGCTGGCTTCAAAGCAAGAAAAATTGCACACAGCGCTAGCTCCATTCTCTCCGTCTTGGTATTAATATAATAGCCAGACTGTATTCAAAAGCAGATGGAATAGATTCCAAATTCCATTATGCTTTCCATTCTGAACTTTTCATTTGAACAATGAAGTCCACAGTAACCCCATCAAACTTCCTTAAACTAAAGGTCTGACAATCCCTGAATACCAAAATATCTCTAACGTACAAAATTAAATTCTATTCTACACGCAAAATATTGAGCACCAAAGATACATTTTTTCAACTGAGGTGATGTACAGACAGTCTTCATTAGACTCCAGAAAGCTCCTAATTATATATAATATATCTAAACAGACAATACTCATATTGTAACAGAAATAAAAATTGGCTGTGGCAAGTCTGTCCAATTCGAAGACTTTTAGCTTTCCAACATTCAAATCTGAATCAATAGTCATGTTTGTAAATTTTGCATGTCAAATGAAGCCGTGAGGCACAGAAACATCATGACAATTTCCCAAATTTGTATATTATGGTTGTTAAAGGGACTTTGGCTCAGTTTTTTTAACATCAGGGATATCTGTTTCTGGTACCACCCTGTGTATATTTCTTCTCAGGAAGAAACAGGACAGATGTTAATACGGACTCAAAACAGGATTTCATCCAGCAACTTCCCCTTCTCACTTAAGAGGAAGAAAATAATAACACTAACTACTATCACTACTGTCAAACTAACAAAGTTTTATGACATTTCAGAGCACAAAATTATTCAACACCAAAGTAAATAAAATGAAAGAAGACAGCAATGGTATGTTAGAAATTCAAAACAGTAATAGATTATGGGGAAGAAAAGACTATATGACTACAGAAATATATAGATGTTATATTTGATTGAAAAATGAAAAGCTTTTTATAGATTACAGAAGGACTTGTTTTAGCAAGTCTCAACTAACCATGTATTTTGCACAATTTTAAAATAATTTCCTACATATTTTGGCATTAACGCTACATAACAATCTAGCTACAAAAAAATAACTGAAATCTTATTGACTTGAAAGTTCAAAATAATTTTACTGTGTTATTAAATCTTAATAGAAGGCAGTATCAGAATAAACAAAAAGCTTAAGCAGTCATGGGGTTCAATCTCAGAAATACAACAACAGAGAAAACAGGTTCACTGACAAGAAATTAATTGATTTTCACTTCTAGAAATATGGTCGGTCATTCTGAAAAATCTAAAAAACTAGAAATTCTTCATAAAAAATTGTAAACATCCTTTTAAAGGGTATTGGTCATCCTGAAAGTAACTCAGATGGAAATATGGGAGTACACAATGGATGAAGAACAAAAAGGAGAGGAGTTTTTAAAAGTAAGCAAATCCAAAAAATATTTACAGTACAAAACAGTAATAGTAATACCGTGTATTGTTTAACAGACATAGAGTAGCATAGGAAAACAGTAACAGAGGAGGATGATAAACAGAACATTAGCATCCCAAAGCCAAGAATTCTAACAGAAGTGGTGTAAGTTCTAAATTGTACTAAAGATGCTTGTTTTAATTTTTAGAGGAACCACAAATACAAGAGTAAAATTAACAATTTAGTAAATGAAGGAACTGAAATAATTTTTCAAGAGACTAATCAAAAAAGGGCAAGAAAGATGGAGGGGAAGGAATATTACAGGTGATATAAAAAGAAAACTAATAGTAAATCATTTAAGACAACAGCAAATGTAAATGGATTAAATACTAGGCAAACACACACACACACGCGCACACACACACACCAACAATAACAAAAAAGTACTATACCAAGCAATATTTCAATGTAGCAAAAACCTATTGTTAAATGGGACTTTGACTACAGCTCAGTGATAGAATACCTCCCTAGTATTCTTGAGGCCCCGAGTTTAATCTCCAGCACCACAAAAAAAACTAAATAAAAGAAAACCTATACTTAAATGTACGTATTAGAAAAGCAAATGACAATTCATCTAAAAACAAAAAGCTTTTTTGCAAAAATTTAAGCCAAATTAATGAGTGGAATGCCATTAAACTGAAAAGCTTCTATACAGCTAAGTAATTAGTGAAGAGGGTCAACAGAACCTACAGAGAACCTACAGAATGTGAGAAAATCATGACCTATTACCTCTCCAACAGGGGGCTTATATCTAGAATATTTGAAGAACTCAAAAAAATTAATACCAAAAACAAAATCTGAGCTGAAAAGTCAGATGTGATTCTGATTGGTTTGCTTCTGAATGCAATTTGGTATTTCTTTCTTGCCACTTTCAATACTCTTTCTTTGATTTCCCTGTTGTACATTTTTAATATTATGTGTCTTGGTGGGCTTCTCATTTGTTTAGGCCTATTGAGTGTCCTTATAAGCTTCCTGGATGAGAATATCAAACACTTTATATGGGCAAAATTTTCTTTAGCTATTTCCTTGAGAATATTCCTCATTCCATTCATTTGTGTTTTGATTTCTTCTTATATCCCAATTACTCTTAGATTGTTTCTTCTCATTTCATCGCAAATATTTTTAAATTTTGTTCATGTTCTGTGAGGTTTTTTCTTTTTAGTCATCGGTGTGATTGAGCTTGCTCAGCCTGTCCTTATCACCAGAAGTTCTTTCTTCAAGGGGTTGGGGATTTAGCTCAGTGGCAGAGCACTTGCCTAGCATGTGCAAGGCCCTCAGTTCGGTCCTTAGCCCTGAAAAAATAAAAAATAAAAAAAAGAAGTTCTTTCTTCAAGAGCTGAGGTTCTGTTTTCTATGGAAGTTATTCTATTATTAAACTCTTCCATGATTCCTCTCGTCATTGACTGCAGATTTTAGCTCTGTTACTTCCTTTTTTATATGTCTATTTCTTTAATACAGTTTTTCATCTCGAGATTTCTTACTTAGTCCGTTCATTGTATTTTAGCTCATTGTTCCTTTTAGTAATCAGATCATTGATAATATTTTCAAGATTTTCATCTTGATCCCTATCCGAGGCATCCTTTTTAGGGAAGTTGTGGGTTTGAGGTGGAACTCTCCTAGTTTGATTCTTCATTTTTGAAGTGCTTCTTCTGGATCTCTGAATTGAGATCTCATGCAGGGAAGATAGGCAGTTCTCTGAGTAGTTTTTCCTTCCAAGTCAAAGGGTCAGATCACCCACCAACTCTTTGATTATCACCATCTTCCAGATGCTGTTTCTGCCTGGGTCCTCATGATGCTCTACGTTTTGGTTCCAGGCTCAAGGTTGTAGATCTGAACATGGGTTGTCCAGGGAACCTCCTCTAGTTGGTCCAGAGCAGGGGTTCTTCTGGATGTAAATCCTACTGGTGGTATCCTGAGCACCTGTCAGTGGGATTCAAACAGGCCCTGACAGACTGCTGAGCGTCAAGTAGGTGGGGCTGCTCCAGGCAGGGAACCTCACCAGGCTGATCCCGAGCAGGAGCTGCTCAGGACAGGGATCTTAACAATCGTGTCTTGAGCACTTTCCAGAGGAACTCAAACATGCCCCAACCAGAATGTGGGGAGTCAGGTAGGTAGGTGGGGCTGCTCCGGGAGGGTGAACCTCCCCTGGTTGGTCCTGAGCAGGGGCTGCTCTAGACTGGGTCCTACCAGTCATGTCATAAGCACCTTCCAGAGGGATGCAAACAGGCCCAACAGGCTTTGGAGCCTCCTAGATGAATATTTTTTGATACAAATATAATTTAAGCTAAAAGAAAAACATGAAGAAGTAGGGAATTTGGCCATTTCTATGTCCATTTTAAATTTTAAATTCATTATTAAATTATTCTCACAAATAAAATTCCAGCCATAACTTATGTAGTGAATTCTTTTAAGCAGTATAACAAGGAAGAACCTTAACATAAAATGCTTTAATAGTAAAAATGGTTAAAGGATCTCTTTTGGTCAGCTTTTCTGCTGTTTTAGTCAGCTATTTCATTGCTGTGACTCAAGTAGGAGATGTTTATTTAGGAGCTCACAATTTCAGAGTTCTTAGTCCTTAGGAGGCTAGCTCCATCCCTTGGGACTTGAGGTAAGGCTGAACATCAGGTGGAAAAGCATGGCAGAGGGAAGAGAGTCAAGGTGTGACTCCAGGAAATACAAACAGAGACTCCACACCAGATACAAAATATATGCCCCAAAGGCACACCCCCAATAACCCACTTCCTCCAGCCACACCCTACGAGCCTACTGTTACCAGCTAACTACTAAGGGATTAACTTACTGTTTGAGTTAAGGTTCTCATAACCCAATCATTTCACCTCATCCTTCCTGAATTGTCTCACATGAGCTTTGGGGAAACACCCTTCATCCAAATCAAAATAGCTGCTCTGACTAGAAGACCCAGCAAGAACAATTCTGGAGGAAAAGTTTATTTCAAGGACTCACAATTTCAGAGGTTTTAGGAGGCCAGCTCCATTCCTCAGGGCACAAGGTGAGGCTGAACATCATGGCAGATGACATGGCAACAGGGAGCAGAAAAAGAGACTCCACTCACCAGATACAAAATATATACCCTAAAGGCATACCCCCAAAGACCCACCTCCTCCAGCCACATCCTATCAGCCTACAAGTATCAGGCAGTTAATTCACTGATTGGGTTAAAGCTCTTATAACCCAAACATTTCACCTCAGCCTTCACATTGTCTCACATATTGAGCTGTTAGGAGACACCTTTCATTCAAGCCGTAACAATCCCCAACTCATATTATAAGGCCAGGCCAGAATCAGCTTAAACCAGATGAGAGAAAGAGATCTATTTTTTATGAATACCAACAAAATCCTTAACAAACTCATCAATATATAAGAAAATATGTTAAAACCAAGTTGTGTTTCTTCTAAATAAACATGATTCATGTATCATTGAAAATTCAGTGTTATTTACCAAATTAAGAGGATAAAATGAGGTGAGGAACTTATAATCATTTTTATAGATATTAAATATGCATTTAATAGACAACTTTTCACCATTTCAAAACACAACCAATTAGGAATAGAATTAAATTTTTTAGTTTTTAAAAGAGAGAGCAAGAGAGAATCAATTTTATTTAGTTTTTCCTATGGCTTTTGTTGCTCCAATACTTTGTTGCATACATGGTACTGGAGTTCAAACTCATATCCTTGCACATGCCAAGCAAGTGCTGTAACTGCTGAGCTACCATTCCAGCCTCAGAATTAAATTTCTTAATCTAAGAAGTCATGTCAAAAAAAAAAACTATACTTGGGGCTGGAGCAGTGGCTCAGTGGTTACAGCACTTGCCCAGCAGGTGCAAGTACACAAGTTCAAATCCCAGCACCATGTACACAACTAAGTGTCAGAGCAACAAAAGCCATGTGATAAACTCAATAAAAATTGATTCTCTGTCTCTCTCACTGTCCTCCTCTTTAA
Organism: Aplodontia rufa; assembly: GCA_004027875.1. Taxonomy (NCBI): domain Eukaryota; kingdom Metazoa; phylum Chordata; class Mammalia; order Rodentia; family Aplodontiidae; genus Aplodontia; species Aplodontia rufa. The sequence continues at coordinate 7,683 of PVKS010014090.1, read as the reverse complement.
AAAAAAAAAAACTATACTTCATAGTTAATACAATTTCATATATAAAGCTTCATATTTCATGATGAAATATTGAAACATTTCCCCAATATCTGTGCTATAGTCTAAATGTTTGTGTCCCCCTCCAAAATTCACATGCTGAAACTTAATCTCCAATGTAATTAGACTAAGAATTAGGGCCCTTAGGATGTGGCCAAGTCATGAGGGCTGTGCCCTCAAATGAGATTAGTACACTTATAAAGAAGTCAGAGGGAGCTTGTTCACCACCTCTACCAAGTGAGGATTTGGTCTGTAAGGGTCCTTATCAGACACTAAATCTGCTAGCTGCCTTGATCTTGGATTTCTTAGCTCCAGAATGTGAGACATAAATGGTTATTGCTTATAAACTGTTCCAAAGCATACTACGATCATGCATAGTTGAACTGGATGTGCAGTTGGCTATACCATTTGTGGCTTTACGTAAAGTAATAGCTGCTTTCCTTTGGATGCCTCCCATCTGTTCCTGACTCACTTCCTTTTTCCCCATCCTTTCAACTGCTGAATTAATGTATACTGGTTGCATAACCTCTAATACTTGCCTCAAAATCTGTTTTGACCCGACTGTGACCAACACATACATGGATAAACAAATATGTATCATTATAATTATAGTAACATTATTCTAAAAAAACAATCACATGCAGTCCAATCTAGCAATCATAGTTGCTCAAATTGAAAATTTTTAAGTATATGGTTATTCATCATCTTATTCAACTCAATCTAAGAATTTTCACTCAAACCTCTTGCATTTTATTGGCAAATTATATGATCTTCAGGTAAAGATAATTTTTCCTTGCTTTTGTATATGCACATCTCATTGATTTTTCTTCTCTTATTACTTAGTATAGGAATTTCAGAAGAGTATAATCATATGTTCTTTAATAAGTCATTCTTTGAACAATGAAAAGTTGTAGGAGCTAATAATTATAATGTCAATTTCCTTAGCAATTGTCGCATAGCTCTACAAATAGTCACTATATAGAAATGTAATTCATCTTTAGAAGAGTTTGAGATTATGGAGACTAAACAGCTGCTGACAGAGCAGGGAATTAGGCAGTCTATAAAAGAAACAATATTAAGTGAAACTATTAACCAAAGTATTAGGACCTGGCTTTCTGAGAGACATTCTCTATTGGAACTTAACCAAACTCAATTGAACAGAGTGGTCAAGCCCATCTGCAATGCCAGAGAATCTATGAAAATTAGAATCATAGGCCATCCTTAAAATATCTAAATACAGATATGAGTGATTTAAGTTCAGAATTCTGTACTTTTCATAAAATTTGAAAACAAGTGTGATGTTACTAAAGTTGGAAAAACAGAAATTAGGGGTTCTATGGTGTTAAGGAGTGGATACATACAAGAACGTATTTTTGTAGAAATAATAAATATCTTACACTTCAAATGTGCCTTTCTGGGATCTGGATCTGACAATGGCTATTAAAGAGCCTTGAAAATATAAAAGCTTTCTCTGCCTCTACCTCAAAGACCTCTGACTAGAATCAAGGCAGGTAATAACCATCTATTAGTATTAGGGAAAAGATCCATAATCACCCCCAATCCAAACAGAATAAAAACTGAAGTCAAAGGCAGTTTCTTTATTGAACTGAAATGCCCTCATAGCTTTTATGTTCCAAATTTCACCTTAAAATTAGTTACTATCTATTAGGATTAAGACAGCAAATATTACTGCTAAAAGCAAATGACTTCCAAGTTTATGGTAACTTATTGTCTAGTCTAAAGAAACTGCTGTTTGGGTCACTTACAAAAAATTGCTCATTGGAGGGGCTGTGGAGAGATAGGCACACTAACACACTGTTGGTGGAGCTGCAGACTGGTACAGCCCCTCTGGAAAGCAGTATGGAGAATCCTTAAGAAATTAGGGATGACTCCACCATACGACCCTGCTATTCCACTCCTGGGTATCTTTCCAGGGGACTTAGAATCAGCACATTACAGTGACACAGCAATATCGATG
>PVKS010014089.1:0-49142 GCA_004027875.1 Aplodontia rufa | reverse complement strand
GACACAAGAAAGCAAGCTGGTGTTACAATACTTATATCCAACAAAGTAGATTTTAAAAGTAAACTAATGAGAAGAGGTAAAGGCCAGAGCATCCTAGTAAATGGAATAAAACATCAGGAAGATATAACCATAGTAAATATATACTCTCCAAGCACCAACACTCCTAACTATGTGAAAAAATTACTCCATGAAATAAAACCACTTGTGGACATCAACAAAATAATACTGGGAGTTTTTTCTTTTAAGAGTGAAGGACAGTGAGAGAGAGAGAGAGAGAGGCAGACAGTTTTTTACATGGCTTTCTTTGCTCTGACAGTTGTGTACGTGGGTGCTGGGGTTTTAACCCGTGTACTTGCACATGCCAGGCAAGTGCTGCAACCGCCAAGTCACCACTCCAGTCCCAATACTGGAAGATTTTAACACTCCTCTATCACCAATATGCAGATTCTCAAAACCCAAAAAACAAAACAAAAGCAAAATACAATAAAGAGATTTCTATTCTAAACAACTCCATAAACCAAATGGATTTAACAGATATCTATAGAATATTCTACCCCAAACAGTATGAATATATCTTCTTCTTAGAAGCACATGGATCCTTCTCCAAAATAGATCATATTCTAGTTCACAAAGGAAATCTTAGCAAATCTAAAAAAGTAAATATTATTCCATGTATCCTACTAGACCATGATGCCAAGACCCTAGCAATCAACAGCAAAAATCATAACAGAAAAAACACATATACATGGAGATTGAAGAAGGAATCCAAGAACACTAGAGAGCAGAAGTCAAGAAATTCTTGGAAGAGAATGCAAATGAAGAAACAACAAATCAAAACTTCTGGAACAGCATGAAAGCATTATTTAAGAGGAAACTTAAGAACATTGAGTGCCTATATTAAAATTCAGGAGAGAATTCAAATAAATAAGCATATGCTCCACCTCAAATCCCTACAAAAGGAAGAACAATATAACCCCAAAGCCAGCAGAAGACAGGAAATAATCAAGATCAGAGCTAAAATCAATGAAATCATCATCATCATCAACAACAACAACAACAACAACAACAACCAAACAATAAAAAGAATCAACAAAACAAAGAGCTGGTTCTTTGAATAAATAAATAAAATTAACAGAACCCTTGCCAATTTCACTAAAAGAAGGAAAGAATTGAAGCATATCAACAAAATCACCAATGAAAGGGGAGTGATCACCATTAACCCCTCAGAAATCCAATGGATTATCAGAACATGTTTTGAAAATCTATAGTCCTCTAAATTAGATAATCTGGAAGACATGGACAAATTTCTAGACACATATAACATCCCCACATTTAATAATAGGCACTGAAATCCAAGATGAAGGATACAAACAGTAATAGATGCTGGAGGGGTTGTGGGGAGTTAGGAACACTAGCACTGTTGGTGGAATTGCAGACAGGTCAGCCACTCTGGAAAGTTTGTACAGTTGGATCCACTATACAAATCAGCTATCTGTCTTCTGGGTATTTTCCCAGAGGAATTAGATTCAGCATATTACAGTGATACAGCAAAAAATCAATGTTCATAGCAGCTCAATTTACAATAGCTGAATTATGGAATCATAATCCAGTGATGCCCATCACTGGATGAATGGATCCAAAAGCTCTGGTATATATACTATGGAGTTCTACTCAGCTTTTAGAAACACAATATTGTGGCCTCTGAAGGTAAATGGATGGCAATGAAGAAATCATGGTGAATGAAGTTAGCCAAATCCAGAGACTCAAAGGTCAAATATTTTCCCCATTTGTGGAGGCTAACACAAAATCCTGTCTTGGGTGAAAGGTTGTCAAAGTTGTGTGTTAGATCCACCAAAGGTGTAGCAACATATAATCGAGGACAATCACAGATATGTAAGTGGATACAGGGAAAGGCAGGGTGATGGGTGTGGGAGTGAGGATAGGGAAGAATCTAGGGAGACAATCAACAATGAAGCATACTCTTTATCCCTGTGTCAAACCAAATAATACTTAGCAATCATTCAATTCTGGAAAATTAATTCACAATCTTATACATATATATTTATATGTAAATATATATAAGGACATTTATATCTATTATAGGGTGAAATATAAAAGAAGGGCATTTATATCTATTATAGGGTGAAATATAAAAGAATCAAGAGACTAGGGTGTGGGGCTGGAGGGGTGGCTCTGCGGTTATGGCACTTGACTGGCATGTGCAAGTACACAAGTTCAAATCCCAGCACCACGTGCACAACAAAGTATCCAAGCAATGAAAGTCACATGAAAAATAAATAAAAATTGGTTCTCTCTTTCTCTGTCTCTCACTCTCCGCTCTTTCCAAAAAGAGAGAGAGAGACAGAGATAGACTGGGGTATGGGGGGTGAAATGGGGGTAACTCTGGTTTAGGATTAAATGCATATTATATTTTTACTTTAGACACATTTATGATTGTACAATAACTGAAATCCTTAATAAAAAATAAATACATAAAATACTCTATGGAAAATACGTAGGAATGAGTCAGAGAGAAAGAGAAGATACATCTATAATTAAATCTACTCATCCTAGAAAGATGTGTCTCTACATTTGTTCATATTTTGATTTATATTTTAGGTCCCTCAATATGTTAATATTTTCTTATTAAAATTGGTCCCAAATGTGTGCAAATTTTATAGATATTGCATTCTATTTCTAGATATTTGTTGCTAAAATTTATTTGAAGCAGTTTTATTTAGTAGATTTATCTTATATCCAGGCACCTCACAGAATTTTCTTTTTAATTTTAATAGTTTGTGAAATAGTAGAACATCAGTAATATCAAGAAAACATGGTAACTTTATTTCTGAATTTTCATTGTTATGCAACTTTTTGCACTGTTTATTTCTTTCCTAAGTGAACTTGTGGAATCTCTGCGCCAGTTACTTTCATTTGTCTCCACATCTCCATCCTTCTCCATGTATTTGCTTTGCCACACTGATGACGGGGACATCACTAGTAAGTTCCCACGTGCTGTAGTTTCTGATTAACTTTGCCCTATGGGGAGCCCCAGGAGAGATCAGAACCGTGATGGAAAGGAAAATGTGGGTATTAATTTCCTGATGCTTTCAATGAAAGGTTACCTTGAAGTAAAAATATCCTGGATCAGAACCTTATTGCTCTCCATAAGCTAATAGACTCCACAAACTCCGCAAACTTTTCATGTTCTAGCGGCCGCTTTCTCTCATACCTAGAATCTAGGAAAAACAATTGTTTGGCTTCTTCCAAACTCCTGTTTCCTTTTTGATTCTTCTACAACTACATCGTTGAAAAGACTCCTCTATAAATAAAACCTTCTGGAATTGTCTACTTTTCAGTTGTTATTTAGGATAATATTTGCTATTAGATTTTGATAAGTGCATTGAGTTGCATCTAAATTATTTTGTTTTATTTATTTTTAACTTAGAATTTGTGTTAGTAATCTTGTGTTAGTAATGCTTTTACCTCACTGATATGATCATGTTTTGTTCTCCTTTAATTTACTTATGTAATGAACTGTGTTGATGGATTTCATATTTGACCACTCTTAATTTTATGGAATATTATACATAGTATTATTATTCTTCCAATGTCTTTGCTTATTTCACAAATATTTGTTGGTGGTCTCTGTGACAGGTTCCTAGTCACTGATGATATAGTAATGAATAAAATCTCTGAAGTTCCACCACTGTCATTGGTAGGCTCTGTTTGAAAGCATTTTATTTCAAACTTTTATATTTATAAATACAAGTAGGATGGTTTAATATTTTCCTATTTTATGTAGTTCTTTTTCAGATTTTTTTTAGGATTATGTCATCTTAAAGTAAATTGGGGATATTTTCACATTTCTGTGAGATTTGTAATAGCTGAACTTTTTTCAGAATTCTTTCAAGTCAGATGTAATTTAACTGTGACACCATCTCATCATGGCACCTTATCAGTGGAAGATCTTTAACCACCTTTCCAATATCTTTTATGGTATTTAGACTTTTAAGTTTCCCATTCATTCCTGAGGCAAGATTTAAAATTTCTATCAGTGTTAATTTTTTTAATGCTAATGAGTTGCATGAAATTTTATTTTAATGGTTTTATTATCTGAGGATATGTCTCTTTTCCATTACCTAGTCTTCTTTATATAGTCTTCTCTCTTTTCTTCTTGGTGAAGCTCATCAGGAACTTCATCCATTGGCATGGCTTTTCAATAAAGCAATTTTAGATCTATTTAACTTTTTATTGTTATTTTCTATCTTAGTGTTTTCATGACATTTGTCCTTATCGGTTCCTTCTTTATGACCTTTTAGTTTATTTTTTTGTTCTTTTTTTTTTTTAAAGAAAGAGGGACAGTGAGAGAGAGAGAGAGAAAGAGAGAAACAACTTTATTTAGTTTTTCACATGGCCTTAGTTGCTCCAACACTCAGTTGTGTACGTGGTGCTGGGGTTTGAACCCGGGTCCTCGTGCTTGCCAGGCAAGCGCCGAAACCGCTGAGCCACCGCTCCAGCCCATATTTTTTTGTTCTTATGGTAAATACATTCCTTTATATTTTGTCTTTCTTCAATAATGAAGATATTTAATGCTACAAATATTCCTCTGATTTTGTGTCTCTTTGCTATCGGTCCAAACTTTCCACTTTACTTTGCATTCTAAATATTAAATAATTTCCCTCTTGGATTTCTTTTCAATTTCTAATGTTAGGATATTTTCATTTATTTCTTTTGGGGGACTCTGATGAGAGAAGGTAAACGCTCTACTCTTCTTAAAATCTACTGATATTTCCTTTGTGGTTAAGTACATGAGCATTTCTGTGGATACATAAAAAGCAGTTTTTCATTGATTAAAGTATGTGAGGATGTATTAAACTTATTACATATTACTCACTATATTATTTAATTTATTACTTATAATTTTTGCATGTGTGTGGTACTGGGGATTGAATGCAGAGCCTCACACATACTAAGCAAACTCTCTACCACTGAGCTATATTCCCAGCCCACTTTTGGTTTTTCTATTTTGTCAAATTCTGGAAGAGTTTTATTGAAGGTACTTAATACAAATGCATTTTAATCAAATTCTTGTATTGTTTTATGAGATGGATATGAGATGTTCCCTCTAAGTCCTGTGTTAATACAGGAATATTCAGAGATTAAATAATTAGATTATGAGAGATGTAAATGGATGGACTAGTAATGTGCGACTGTAGTCAGGTGGGCTGGAGGAGGTGGGTCACTGACGATGTGCCCTAAAGGGTGCATCTTCCCTGTGGCCCCTCCCATCTCTGCTTCCTGGCTGCCTTGAACAGAGCAGTGTTCCAGTGCTCAGAAGTTGGCCCACAATGGACTGAATATCTGACACCCTGAGCCAATATAAACTCTTCCTCTTCTAAGTTGTTCTGGTCCAGTATTTTGGTTAAAGAGATGAAAACCTAACATACATTTTGAAAATACTTTAAGCAACTATATTTAGCAACTATATTTTGGTTCATATGAATGTAGGACTGTTACATTTTGTTGACAAAGTATGTCATTTAGCATATATTATATATATCCTTATTTAGTGCTTTTAACCTTAAATTCCACCTTGTTTGATATTATTATTGTCATTCAATGTTCTTTGTGTTTACATTTTCCTGATATCGCTTGGCACACCAATTTACTTGCAAGCTATTTTAAAATAATTTCTTAAATGTGTTTGGTGAACTACATGTAGGTTTGTGGGTTGATTTTTAACTAGTCAGAAAGATTTTCTGCTGGAAATATTCAATCTGTTCATATTTACAATTGGCTTAAACATTCAGTTAAACTATTTTCTATTTTCTAACTTGTATTCTTCTCTGATGGTATTCTAGCCTATTCCAAATAGCTCTCTTTTACTAGAGAGATGAATGACATTTTGGCTGGGTATCAGATGCTTGGCTTACAATAGATCTTTCTGTAGTCTGATATTACTCTACTATCTTTCCAAATCAAAATTGCAGTCTGATTCTTTTCTATTTATAGGTGATTGTTTTCTCTTCTTCCATATAATTTAGGAATTTTGTTCTGGATATATACTTTAGGATTTTCTCCTTAATGCTTCTGAAACTTGGTGGGTTCAGACATACTCTGCAGACTCAACTCATTTTTTTTTAAAGAGAGAAGGACAGTGAGAGAGAGAGACAGAGAAACAGAGAGAATCAATTTTTTATTAAGTTTTTCACATGGCTTTTCTTGCTTTGACACTTAGTTTTGTACATGGGTGCTAGGGTTTGAACCCGTGTACTTGTGCATTCCGGGCATGTGCCGTAACCCCTGAGCCACTGCTCCAGTCCCTCGACTCATTTTAACAGCCCAGAAAGATACATTTAATTTGCTTATTCTTTATTCTTCACCTATTCCTTTTTCTCATCTTAGAACTATTATTATTCACATGAGATATCTCTTGGACTTATCCATCAAGTTACTATTCTTTTCTTCATGATTTACATCTTTTTATATTTTGTTCTGTTCTTTCAATTTTTTTTTTCTATTTCATCTTCCACTAACTCAGATTTCAATTGCACCATACTCTTCTTATCTATTCAACAGCTTACTTGGAAAATCATGGATTGTATCTGTCCTTGGTCCTCTTAAGACCTCTTGTAAGGTTGTTGTCCTTCAGGAATTTGCTTCCAGGGGGTATGCTCTGTTTATTCCAACTGCTCCTCTCTCAGGCTTCTGTTAAGTCTCCATGTATTTTTTTATTATTTTTCTTTATTGACTTACAGGGGTTTGAGATTGTCGGACCACCCTCTGGGACAGCAGATCAGTCAGTGGCAGAAGATGGGCCAATGGAGAGAAGATAGTGGACTGCCTTTCAGGACCCTGGAGGAGGCCACCACACCACCTAGGAATCAAGATCATCTTTACTCGTGTGGGGCCAATGTCAACGTACTCCCTGCTCTCCACTAACCCTTTTCAGGATTCCAGGCTTTCCAGTTGCCATCTAAAGTCTTCTCTCAGGCAGGTGTCTACGTGGTCATGCTACTCGTGGTTGACAAAGCTTTGCTCCTGCAGCGCAGGTGTTCAAATCTCAAGGCTGCACCAACATTCGCTTGCATTTAGGAACCAACAGCTCTCCACCTTAAGCTAAGTAAGATACAGAAACAAGGTTCAAGGGAGGCAAATCAAAGTTCAAGGTCATCATTTTCCCAGAATCCCTGGCTGACCCTCAGGAATTTTTATGATGGATTGTAATGTTAAGTTTTGAATTGATTGTCCTAGAGCCAAGATATCTACTTCTAAACTCAGTTGGTACTTTTGGAAAATAAGCATGTTAGAAGATTAAATGATCCCTAAGGTCCCTTTTTATAAAAATATCCTATGATTTTATTATTTTTGGATCATTTCTAAAACAATGCACAGACATTGTCTGGATCCTTGATCTAAAAAGGCAGCCATAATTTTTATGAGACATTTTGAAAATTTTAATGTAACTATATTTGATAACATTTAAGGAATGTATTTTTGTTTTGTTTTGTTTTTTGCTACGTAGCAAATAGTCACACACTTGGTGCCATAAAACAATAAAAATATGTTATCTTAGAGTTCTGCATTTGAGTCCAATGTGAATCGCACTGGGATAAAATCAGGGTGTTGACAGTGCTGCATTCCTTTTCTGAGGCTTCAGGGGACAGCGTCCTTGCACTTTCCAGCATGTAGAAGCCAGCTCCATTCTTTGTTGGCTCAAATCCCCTTCCTTTACCTTCAAAGCCAGCAATACTTTATCTCTCAGTCTCTTTTTCCATGGTCACATCTTCATGATCACAGCCAAAGAAGATCCTTGGTTTGCAAGGAGCCCTGTGATTATATTGAGTCCATCTCAATAACTTATCCACATTTCGAGATCTTTGGCTGAATCACACCTTTGACTCTTGTGTTATATTCATATTCACAGGTTCTCGAGAGTAGAGCTTTGGAGGGTCATGATTTTGTCTACCTTAAAAATTATTGCTACTATTTTAAGGATGATGATAACATTGTGGTTGAGATGAAAGCCATGTGTTAATAATGGGAATTCGTTCATGGCTGCTTTACTTGAGAAAGAATGCAGACAAGCACTGTACATCACTGTTTGATGATGTAAGGAGTGATTTAAAGTAACAACAAGATGTTTTTGCTGCAGGAATAATTTTAACTAATAATTTGGCAGAAATGATAAGATTAGAACAGAATTACCATTTTTGTCAGTCCTAATGAAACTAATAGGTTCAGATAATAGTCAATTATAAGAAACCATTACATGAAAGTTTAATGGGGAAACTAACTTTCACTTAGAGAAATATGAGGATACAGGGACCACGAAATAACACCACAGGAAGCAAACAGACCCGCCTGGAATGGGGTACTTCCTGTAAAACTGACCTAACTATTCTGGACTAAAAGAGAAGGGGGAGAATTGACTATCAATGTCACATGTGAGTCTGGATTCTGATTGAAGACAAAGAGCAAAAATCAGGGAACTCTGAATGGGATGGGGTATTCAAGGATATCAATGCAGATTTGATAGTAGCTTCATGGTTACATTAGAAGAGTGTCCATGATTTTAGAGACTCTTACCCACATATGTATGGATAAGATGACAACGTTCAAATTTACCTTTCAGAACTACTTCTTTACACCTATGAAAATAAATATAAAAATATATTTTTATTTTTTTCAAAGTCAAATTGCCACATCACATATATTACACTCTCAGCACTAACCAAGCAACTCCCAGGCGAGTGTAGTTGGTCCGGGGAGCATTCCAACAAAACAAGTATGAAGATTCATAAAACCTATGGCTATTGCCAGGAAAACAAGCAAAATGTGTATATCTCATTCTGTTATGCTGATGATTAAACTCCTCATCTTAGTGCTATCATAAAATAATAAGGGGGCTGGAGCAGTGACTCAGCTGTTAACGGCACTTGACTGGCATGCACAAGTGCAGGTTCAAACCCCAGCACCCACGTACACAACTAAGTGTCAGAGCAACAAAAGCCATGTGAAAACTCAGTAAAAATTGATTCTCTCTGTCTCTGTCTTTCTCACTGTCCTTCTCCTTTTAAAAATAATAATAATAATAGAATAGTACATATTATCTCATTTAATCCTATGCTAAATCTTTAAAATAAATCTTATTATCCCCATTTTATAGATGGAGAAGCTAAGGGTCAGCTTGGTTAGATAGAATGGAGATTTAAACACACACCTGTTGCACAGTATGGATAGTGTTCTTGATCAATATTCAATGTCTGTTTGATTTATTCAATAGATATTGACAGCATACTGTGCAAAAACTCAAGGAACCCCTTGTAGGTGCATTCTTCAATCTAGTTATTAAATATTATTTCATGTGAACGTGTAAATAAATGGATCCTATTAAGCACTATGTATATGTTGTCTTGTTTAGTTGGAGAATTCAACTAATAATTTACATCATCTGAATTTTTAAACTCTACACTTGATAAAAAGAGTTACAGACTGTATTTTCCCAACTGGCTACACAGGTAATCTCTATTTACTTCATTTAGGTAAATATTTATTTCTGATATTGAGTTTACTCAATTTAGGAACATGAAACGTGTCAACAGATTCTGGAACTGGGCTAACATAACGTAAATGTCAAGTTTCTTGGATTTATGGCAAACTATATAAAACAAAACAGTAATGGGCATTAAGAAAAACAACTGAGATTGGCAGGCCTTAAGAACTTGTTATTTATGTTCTGCTAAGGAAAAGAACACACTGGAGACATTTGGGTCTGAGCTTACTGGATCTGCTTTTCCCAAGTCAGAGGCTGCAGTATTTATGGTGTAGATGACATATCTATCGTATTTAAATCATTTAGGTATTTACTCCCCTTTCTCTCTGCTTCTAAAGCATAGATGTAAACTGGTTTATAGGTTATTATGCATTGGAGCAGAAAAATGAGACAGAGAAAAGAGACTTTAGAAAGAAAATTTCAGACATATTAGTTCAATCTCATAAAAATAAATTGCCTGTATTTCACCAAATACCATCATCTATGCGATGTACTGTGTCTGTGCTTCTTTCTTCTATCTATTTTTAAATTATTGTGCTATTTTTCTTAAGGACCATGCATTTGGCTTACAACAGTTCCATTTCCATTCTGCTCTACAGCAGCACTATCCTATAAAAATATAATGCAAGCCATATATGTCTTTTAAATTTTCTGGTAGCCATATTAAAAAAATAAAGAAACAGGTGAAAGTAATTTTAACAGTACATTTTATTTAACTCAATACCAAATGAATAATATGTCAACATGTACTTACTAGAAAAACCTATGGGCCAGGGACATAGCTTAGTGATAAGCACCTGCCTAGCATGCACAAAGCCCTGGGTTTGATCCCTAGCACTGAAACAAAGCAAAATAAAACAAAACCACAACACCGTACTGACGATATGATATTTTTTGCATATTAAGACTTTGAAATCTAGGGTGTATTTATACTTATAACTCATAACAGAGCACCCTTGGATTAATTATCTCTGGAGAATATGTACCTGACTATGAAGTGAGAATTATCTTCTAGCTGTTACTACTGGACTAACCCTTCCAGAGTTCAAAACAGTGCAGCTGTTATTTGAGTCTCAATGCAGCTGCATCATACAAAATGAAGGCATTTTAATCCAAATAGGAAACAGGGAAATTGATGAAGGAAGAAAAACCACAGATCACATGTGCTGAACAAAGGCTTCTGGAGACCTTGCGGGAAGAGTCGTCCTGGTAAACACCAGGAGACGTTTCTGGCATTTTCTGCTTGATTATTCCATATTTGACGCAGTATGCTGAGTCTTTCTCTTCCCTAAAAGAAGCTACTAATTTGAATAATTTCCAGCCTAAAAGCCCACATGAACAGCCTCTGCAAACGACCAACCATGGCTTGCTGTCCCTGGAAAGTGTTCAGCTACTAACCAAGCAGTTCAACAAGAAGAAAGAGGTGCCTTGGTTCCACAGCTGGGCAAGGAGAAAGGCACATACTTTTGTTTTAGTTGAACATATCTTTCTCAGAGGACAGAAACCATTGTTGGCATCAGCTGTATGCTGGGAGTTCCACCCTCCTCTTGCATCACTGTCCCTTCATTAATTTAATACATATTTATTGAAATGATGCTCTAGTAGATATTAGAAATATAAGGCTGAAAAGATAAGGGAAAAATCCTGAAAAGTAGTGAGGAAAAAAACCTTCTTGTTTATGGGACAGACAAATAAATAAATAACACAATTAGTGCTGTTGAGGCAAGGGAGACAGGGGCAGGTAAGGGAAGCTCTGTGATTTAGGGGAGATGGTGGGGAGAAGCAGCAGTTTTTGAGAGGGTGGGCAGAAAAGGGTCTCACAGGCAAAATGACATTACTTCAAAGGCAAAGACCCAAACAAGGCAAGGAGAGAGCAATAGCAAGAAGAAATGCCCCCAAATGCCCCGAGTTAATGACAAGACTGGGTGTGGTCAAGGCATGGCTGTGCTGGGATCCCCATGGATTTTTACACATCTGGAACTTCTCTGTCACCTACGACCTTTCCATCAGCCACAAGGGCCTCGCCAGAGAGGAAAGGAGGACATAAATAAAACTAATCAAATTGTAGCCAGATCATGCTAAGTGGAGCTCAACTGAAAATTAGCTGAAGAGAGTCTGCAACACGCAGGAAGAATTGGATACTTTGACAACAGATAAATATGAACAGATAATAGCACTTAGCTAAGATTTAGCTAAATGGAAAAGAATTAATTTAAAGAAGGCCAAGAAACATCAGCCCTGGAGTGCTGGAGTGCACGGGTTCTCTCCGTAAATGAGTGAGTCATAAGAATTTAGGCAATAAGTGAATAATTGTGGGGTAAGATTAACTAGGTGTTCTAAGGTTGTTGAAAATCTTAAATTATACCAATTTAGCAGACAGTGGTTCAGCACCTTTTAAGATAACAATTAGCTCCGAGTGAAAGAATGGAACTTAAGTGTTCTTGCTCATATGCAACTTTCTGCTTTATGAAATCATTTCTGGTATTTGCTGAGTTGGGGTTCGAACCCTAGATCACCCTGGTGACAGGTTTTGGGCTGCCTTTTCTTTAAAACAAAAGCTTATTTTAAAGGAAAACCCTCTCTCTTAGAAATTAGAATTCTAGAACGTTAGAGCCAGAAGGATATTTGAGGTCTGCTTGAAACTTTCATTTTACAGATGAAGAGTCAATTTCTTCAACTGTAAAATAGAGGAGCTGGAAGATGAGATTGTTTATCTTCCACCTCCAAGAATCCACAAAATCTACAGGAGCTAAGTGGTTACCCAAAGTTGTATGGCTGGTCCTTGTCAGATGTGGATAGGGACTTGGTTGGTTCCCAAGATTCTTTTTATGGTTGTGAGCCAATTTTGTATTCTAAGAGTCAGTCAGATCAGTTGCTGGACACAACGCAGAGAAGTACTCATATCACCAGGTTGGATATTTCCCCCCGTTTCAATCAGATTTTCTGTGTCATGTATACATAACCTTGGGGACATCATCAGCCACAGGAGTGAAGCTTAAACACAACTCAGTTGTGCTTGGGGCTGAGTCACTCCACAGAATATAACAAACTCAGCCTTCAGCATGGGGATCCAGAAGCAATGGCTACAATGCTTTCCATCAGCAGGTTTGTGCAAAGGTGGCCTGAAATAGGACCTGACTCTAAAATGCACAATGCCCATATATGCCGGAAGTGAACGAGCCTAACCAGCTAACAATCACTGATGGGCTGAAATACTTTGTCTTGAATCCAAGCGCCTGCATTTCCCCAGGGCTGTGCAAGTGTGCTGTGAAATCTTTCAGCAAGCATAACTTGAAATCCTCCAGCAATGATACAGTGGCCAGGTCATCCCTGACCCCAGGGACGAAGCCGTCTATCTCTGTACACCACACTGGGGCTATGATCCTCTAAACTGCACCATGGTTCCACACCTGGGACCCACTTTCATTTCATCATCTTCCAAGACACAGGTCAACATCATCCATTAAACAACCCCTACCTCTGCCCCACCACCACACACAGAACAAAACAAAAGGAGATAAACTGAGAAAACATTTGCAGCTTACATTACAGGAAAAGGACTAATGTTCCTAATATATCAAGGGCTTATAAAACTTGAAAAAGACCAGCTCTGCTATAAAAAGCATCTTAGCCCTCATTTGTGGAGGCTGGAGTAAAACTCAGGCTTGGGTGAAAGGTTGTCAAACTCATGTGTGACACCCAGCAAAGGTGTAGCAACACATCCTCTAGGGCAACCATAGATATGTTATAGGTGGGGGGCAGGGAGAGGGAGGGAGGATAGGGAGAGACCTAGGGAGACAATCAACACTGTAGCATACTCTTTACCCCCCTGAGAATCCAAATAACATTTATGCAATCATTTAATCCTGGCAAATTCACAATCTAAGCATTTATATTGCTTATAGGAGCAAACTAGAGAAGAATCAAGAGACTGGAGTGAGGGTGATGTGGGGGTAATTCCGGTTTAAGAACAAATGCATATCATATTATTACTTTATATGCATTTATGATTTACAATAACTCAACTACTTAATAAAATATTTTTCAAAAGGCATCTTAGAAATAACCAGTTTAGGGGCTGGAGCAGTGGCTCAGTGGTTGTGGTGCTTGCCCGGCATGCACAAGTACACGGGTTCAAACCCCAGCACCCACATACACAACTAAGTGTCAGAGCAAGGAAGACCATGTAAAAAGCCAGATAAAGATTGATTCTGTCTTTCTCTCTCTCTCTTTCTCACTGTCCTCTCTTAAAAAAGAAAAAAGAAAAAATCAGTTTTAAAAAAATCTTACAAACCCTAAACATACGAACAAATGTTCAACCTTACTCATAAAGAGAAATGCTAAGTCAAAACACAGGGAGAGATAAATCTTCATCTAATATATGGATAAAAATTCAAACTTTTTTATACTACTGAATTGGCAAGACTGAAGAAGAGGAACTGTCATATATTGTTGGCATGAAGCCAAAGTTGTACAAACTTTATGGAAAGAAATTTGGCATCTAGGAAAATTACAAATGCATTTACTTTTCAATCTGTTTCTAGAAATCTATCTCAGAGAAATTCTGGCAAATATGAGAAGCTATACATTCCAAGGTTATTAATTGGAATAGCATTCATAATTGCAAACGACAAGACAGACTGAACCCCAGTGCTCATTGAAAGAGGACTCACTAAGTAACGATGGATTACTCTGCCACTACAAAAGAGGATGAGAAAGACCTTATATGTCACCATGTAGTAAATCTCTGAAATACTGTTAAATGAAGTGAACAACTATGCATAAAGTACCATATATTAGTGTGTTTATATTTCTGCACTTGTTCAAAGATGAAAATATAAGCTAAAACCCACCAAAATGGTTGGAAAATTTGGATAAAGGGGACAAGGAAAATAGATATATTTATTTTATTCTGTGCTTTTCAGTTTAGAATCCTACATGTATTAAATCTAATTTTAAAACAAGCACAATGAGACAGAGGATCATTATTGTGCACTGACTTGTGACTGAACCACACGGAGGAATAACTTTAAATGATTTTAAAATAGCAATTTTCAACTGTACATCCCCAGGGGAATATATTTAAAGGTTAAAACTAACCACCATAAATCTTAACTAGTTTTCAGTGATTGTATTTTTAGTATAAGTATTACGATTTTGAGAATATGTATTTTAAGTGAGGAAGAAATTATATTAACGTAGTAGCATGAAGAAGAGTAGACAGAAGAAAATGCAAATTAAAATTCAAAGCTGTTAAAATAAAATTTCTGCATTCCTAAATTTGACCTGAACATATCAATATGAATTTTTTATATGATTTCTCCTTAACAAAAAATGGACTAGGAACCATGACCAGTTCAGGAGCAATGAAAACCCTTAGTGCCCAGATTGGGGTCTCTAAACAAACTTCTTTCTTGAAGAGGGTGCAGGAAACACACAAGATAAGGTTAGAGTATCTAGTCCCCACCGAATGCAAGATGTTTAGTAATGACCAGTGGGGGTGTGACGAAAGATGACTGAAGAAACTTAAAGAGGTTCCCATTTATCCAAAATGGAATATTTTGATTTGTGGAGGCTGGAGCTAAACCCAGGCCTGTGTGAAAGGCAGTCAATCTCACGTATTAGACCCAACAAAGGCGTAGCAACACATAACCTAGGGCAACCATAGGTATGCATCAGGGAGGAGGGGGAAAGGGACAGGTGGGGCAGGGATCTAGGGGGTAATTCTGGTTTAAGAATATATGCATGGGGGAGTCTCTTGGGGGTAAATCTAATTTTCAGAATTTATATGTATGTGTTATATTATTTCCTTAGAAGCTTGTTTGATTGTTCAACAAATAAATTTCTGAATAAAATAAAAAAGTAACAATATAAAAAGAATATATGCAGGGCTGGAGCGGTGGCTTGGTGGTTATAGTGCTTGCCCAGCATGCTCAAGTACAGGGGTTCAAACCCCAGAACCCATGCACACAACTAAGTGTCAGAGCAACGAAAGCCATGTGAAAAACTAAATAAAAATTGACTCTCTCTCTCTCTCTCACTGTCCTTCTCTCTAAAAAAAAGAATATATGCATATCATACTGTTACTTTATATGCATTTATGATTGTATAATAACTCAATTTCTTAATAAAAATTAAAAAGAAAAACAATGCCAATGATAGACTGAAACACATGAACTATGTTATAATCCACGTGTTCATAAAGATACGTTTTAAAGAACCCATCTCATTGGTAAACACCCAGAGGATGCTAAGGAAAGCACATATTATTGTGAAAATTAGAAATGACAGGAAAGAATCAACTTGTCCTGCTTTTTTCTGTTTTTATTGTTTGGTTTTTATTCACGTGATAAGGTAGAGTTCTCAGATAGCTGAACTGGAAAATGACTTCTTTAAGGAAGTTACTTGCTAACAAATGCAAAATATAGGGTAGAATTTGTATACCACTGGTTTGTAATCTCTAATAAATACTGGATTAAATAGTGACCATCAATAGGTGCTATGCCATTAGGCCAAATGGAGAGCTCTAGAAGGAAGAACTTCTCAAAATTTAATGTGCATATGAATTACTCAAGGAAACTATTACATTCTGATTTACTAGGTCTGGGGTTGAGCCTGAGATTCTGCATTTATAACAAGTCATCATCTGCCAGGATGGCTGCAGAGGGCCATCCTAAGAAAGAGAAAAGCTGCCCTGGACATTAGAGAGCTGGCCTGGCACAGTTGGCTGGGCCTTGTGTTCCGCGGAGCATGAAGAACATCACATGAGATGGTTTGGATGTGAGTGAGGTGTCCCCCAAAAGCTCATGGGGGAAGGCTTAGAGGTGAGATGATTGGGTTATGAGAGCCTTAACCCAATCAGTGAATTGATTCCCTGCTAGGGATTAACTGGGTGATAAATGAAAGCAGATCGGGGTAAAGCAGGAGGAGTGGGTCCCTGGAGGCGTGCACTTGGGGTACATATTTTGTCTTGGTTGATATTTTGTCTTCGTCTGCTTCCCGACTGCAATGCTCTGAGCCACTTCCCTCCACCACACTCTTCCACCCTGACCTTCCCCCTCACCTCTAATCCCGAAGAATGGAGCCAGCAGTCTAAGAACTGAGTCCTCTCAAACTGTGAGCCTCCAAATAAACTTTTCTGCCTAAAACTGTCCTTGTCAAGCCTTTTGGTTGAACAATGGAAACGCTGATTAAAACACTCAGTGACCAGAATGGACCAAAACAAAACAAGACTACTCCGTAACCATGTCTAAACACAAACCAAGAACATTGCCCGAACCACAAAACAGACCAAATGTCCTGCTACCTGGAGGGGTCACTACTTCTCTACCACTCCAGCTCGAGGCTTAGTCTAGTCTGTCCCCTTCTAGGTAACACTTCCCTCAATTGCCCTCTTGGACATCATCTTCCTGACATTACCTAATCCAATTCCTAAACCTTTCCTAAAATCCCGAACTTAGCCCAGGTGCTCCTGTAAGTCCTTCCAGCTCCCTCTGAGACATCCCAAGCTTCCACACAGTAAGCACCCACCCTTGCAGTTGCAGGTACTGAACATGTTTTGTTCTCCTACAGGAGTTATCTGTCGCCTTGACTAGAGTAGCAATTGAGTACTGCGATGGCTCAGGCTGTCAGCTCAGGCAGTAATCACTATTTGCCTCCTGATAGGACACAATAGAAGCTCACAGTGTCCACTTCAAAGTAATTTTTTTTAAGAGAGGGACAATGAGAGATTGATAGAGAAAGAATCAGTTTTATTTAGTTTTTCATGTGGTTTTTGTTGCTCCCACACTGAGACTTTTTTGTGTACATGGTGCTGGGGTTCGAACTCACATCCTCGCGCATGCCAGGCAAGTGCTGTATCTGCCGAGCCACAGCTCCAGCCCCCTTCAAAGTAATCTTGACCAAAAAATAAATAAATAAAATAAAATAAAGCAAGTTGAACCTACATCCTCCATCTGATTAAACCTCAGCTCTAAACCTCAGTTTACAAGAAATATGAGGTACACAGGAACAGTCAAAGGAACGATTTTCAGTTCAACCATGAGGCAAAATCACTTTTTTCAAAACTAACACATGACGTAACAAATGGAGAGTAACCTGAAAATTAAAATAAATTCAACAGTCATAGCAATCCATTGTAAGGTGTCACCTTTGTTTGGACCCTGGTTTGCACAAACTGTCCACAAACTACTAATGATAATAATAAGATATTTGAGGATATCTGGACAGTGTCTAGATCCTTGATATTAGCAAATCATGAATGTGAATATTTTAGCAGTCTTTGGCAGTAGCCCATTTTTCAGAATATTTACCCATTGAATATGGTGTCCAGGATTTGCTTTAACACAGTGCAGTCATGATAAGAGGGAGTGGTTGAAGGGGTACGAAAGAGCCACAATTGACAACTGCTAAAGGTATATGGCAATCTTTCCTACCGTGCTTCCTACTTCTGATATGCCTGAAAAGTTCCACAGTAAACAATTGATAAAACAATTTCAACCATTTAATTTAAGAGATCACGTTTGAAAGAAGAAATGTCAAGAAAAATTAAGCCCCAAATAGCTGAAAGTTGCATAGAAATAAATTCTAATGTCTTTAAAGACTCTCCCATGACTCAAATTACTTTATGGCCAATTTCTTGAGAGCTAGCTGAATATTCACCTATTTCTTTTTCTTTCCTTTTCTCTTCTTAATTATTAAAAGATATGTCAACTGCAAGTGATGTGGAATACAAATTATTACTACGAAGACTCAGGCGATGGCCTTTGGAGAAGCATTCAATTTAAATGTTTGCCTCTTATAAAGAAGGAAATTTTGCTATTTGAGCAATTACCTGGATCTGTAGCAGACATCATTGAACCAAAAAATAAACAGTCAGTGAAATGAAAGTCTCCATTTTTCAACTGGCCAGCATATATCATTGCCTTGACAAAACCATATACAATTAACCTGCAAAAGAGAAAAATAAGATCTTTAAACATCAAGTCAAATCCTGGTTAAACACCTGCTATCACAGTAAACTTTTTTTTTAACGAAAGAAGGACAGTGAGAGAAAGTGAGAGACAGAATCAATTTCTAATGAGTTTCCCACATGGCCCTCGTTGCTCTGACATTTAATTGTGTAGGTGGGTGCTGGGGTTTGAACCCATGCACTTGTGCATGCCAGGCAAGCACCCTAACCACCAAGCCACCGCTCCAGCCCCTACAGCAAACATTCTAATGAGCCTCTTGAATATGCATGGTGCACAAATCACCCCCCTCCTGCCAGTTCATGGCCATGCTAACTCTCAGTTCACTACAATCTCCCCGCTATAAAAGACACTTTTAACCAAATACCACGGTCCATTCACCAAGCAAAACGTAACAGGGCATTTTATGGTGTAGTTCAACAGAAACGAGGTATATCTCAAGAATTTAAAACATAATCAGTCAAACGTGGCTCAGCAAATGATGCCTGCACATACAGCGGCTGTGTGGACATCTGTAAGTGAATCGCCTTCCCAGTTTTCCTAGTTGGATCTGCTGGGTGTGTCTGCAAAGGGTTCAGGTTTCAAATCTGTCACCACAAGGAGAATGATATTGGCCACTTTACAATGCTGGGTCCCCATTGCTCCTAGTGTCAGGGCACACTCCCACCCTGTTAGGTCGGAGCATGGGCACCTTCAACAAGCAACAGCAATGCAGCCTGAAACAGTTACATAGGCAATTTTACAGGAAAGGCTGTTCTCTCTATGAAGATTCTAGAAGCTTCTATAACCTCAGGATCCCCAAAAGACAGCAAGCAAGTCCTCTGTCTGGGTCATCATTTGTCACCCTATAGTCTTTAAATTGTATTTAATTATCTATTTAGCTGATTGGTTTTGCTAAAACCCTAGTAGAGAAAATATAGAGTTTGATGAACTAAATTGCAGTATAATCTAAGGTGTGGAAGCCCTCGGAAACTACAGACCATCAAACCCATAGACGGATGTTTAAATATTCACATGCATTTAAATTTTTGAAAATAGTTGTGAGGTTATCGGTCTGGCTAAAGTTCAAATATGAGAAATTATACTTTTAATAAGAATGCAGATCCTTCAAAAATTTTAAGAGAAATGCATTCATAAAAGACTATTTCGGACACAATTGCATTTAAATATAGGCCTACTAACTACATGATTTTATGCTATACTGAAACTGTCTAAGCTTTAATATCTTTATTCATGAGGAAGGGCAGCAATACTGTTGTTTGGTTTTGTTTTTGGTACTGGGGATTGAATCCAGGGGCACTTGAACACTGAGCCACATCCCCAGCCATTTTTGTATTTTATTTTGAGACAGGGTCTTGACAAGTTGCTTAGTGCCTTGTTAAGTTGCTGAGGCTGCCTTTCAACTTGTGATCCTTCTGCCTCAGCCTCCTGAGCCACTGGGATCACATGCATGTGCCACTGTGCCTGGCCAGAATTTTATAAGGATTACCTTAAATAATAAGCATTTGGTGTTGAACACATAGTAAGATCTCAATAATGTCATGATTATTGCTCATAATGATCAAAATACTTTACAATATTTAAAATTTCTACTTCTTCACTTTCTTAATTTTTGTAATCCACACACTGATCCTATAAAGTAGGTATTACTATTTGCATTTTATACAGGAGAAAACTGATCACAGTGGGATTAAGTCACTCATTAACTGACACTGTAAACTGTGAAGCCCAGATTTGAATTGAGGTCTGGTCCACAGTCTGGTCTCTTAACCTCCACATGGTGTTGCCTAGAAAAATGGCCCTACATTTTAGGTGGTTGGTTGTCATGTAATATATCTCAGCCACTCCATGAGGTTATCTGGGTGGCAATGAAGTCTGCCTGAGAAGCTGAAATAACACCACCCTCTGTGTGAGCTGGTCAGCCCCCATGAAGGGTTAGAGACAGAGACCCAACACTGCCCAGCGTGGTTTCTAGCACAGGAGACAGAGTCTCAACAGGGCTGCAGGTATTAAACACCTGTGGGCGAATGTGCCAGTAAGTCACAACAGTGGGTATGGTTAAGGGCAAAGTTCAAGGGCCACGTTCTCGGCTGCTTGTCCACACTTAGCCAGGGAAGGCCACGTGACGGGGGCCACGTGTGAGATCACTTGACAGGCATGGGGTAGCTTCGTCCAGCTTATTTGCTCAATGGATACTTACTATTGAACCCCTACTAAGCGTCAGGCTGTCTGCTAAGTGCTTAGGATACATTAACTAACAAAACAAAGATGCATGGTAGCACGTCATTCAACAGGATGGACAATAACAAAAATAAGAGAAGTTCAAATTATGTCTGCTCTCCACGCCACTCTCCGAGCCGGTATCTGCCACTCTGGTCACCATGTTCCAAGACTCATGACCTTGCCCCAGAAAGGCTCCTCGCTTCTCACCCTTCTGCCTCTTTGGGTTTCAACCCAAGTTCACCATGATCCTTTCTCATTTGAACTTCATTTTAAATACAGAGCTCTGGAATCAATATCAACTTTATGACCTGTGACTGTATTTCTGAAATTCTCTCTCAGTCAATTTCACAGGTTAGGAATCGGAGGCTCAGAATTAAAGCATACTTTTTCCATATTGTGTAGAAGCTGTTAAATTGGATAAGATCAAAATATACGTATGTATGCTTCTTAGGCTTAGCAATTAGGAAGCAGAAACCTCATACACTATTGCTGCAAATTAAAGTGTTCAGAGAAGTCAATTTGGCAATATATCTTAAAATGCTAATATTTGAGAGATTCTGTAGCTTATTAAGTGGTTTTCTGTGGATTTATATCAATAAATTAATCAAACAGGTACCAAAAGATGTGTATTCACATTATTTCACTTTACAAATGTTTATTACAGTAGATAATTCAAGGCAAATTGCAGAACACACATATGATGGACCAATACACAACTACTAAAAGTGTATGCAAGAATATTTGGGGGCACAGAAAAGAATTTAAAAATTAATAAATAAATTCAATTTTATAAAAATTGAGTATACTTGGGCATTCATTTACAAAAACAAGAAAACAAGAAACATATAATCCATTATCAATGTTAATAGCAGTTATATAAGTGGGATTAAATGTGACCCTTTTTTCATTTTCTTTGTTGCATTTCCCAATTCTTTTAAAATAATAGCCATAATAAAACAAACAAGGCACATTATGAGCACTGTTATGAACACAATAGGCATTCATCACATCATTTTATCCTCATAGTCCTCTGTGTTACACAGAATAATTATTCCTTTTTCCAAGTGAGAAAATCAGGAGTCAGAGAGGTGAAGCAACTAGCCCACAGTCACAGAGTTAGCTTATGGCAGACCTGGATTTGAATACAGGTAGGCAGATATCAAAGCCCATGCATGTTTTAAAATATTGTAGTTATTAACATATATTATTTGTACAAATTAATGGGCTTTGCTCTGACATTTCCACACATGCATGTATCATACTGTGATCATGTCCACCCTGCTTTCTATCCTTTCTTTCCCTCCCCTTTCTCTCTTTTCCTCTCTGGTTCCTTTCCTCTTCCCAAGTAGGTCCTCTTCTACTTTCAGGCCATGATTATTATTATTTAGTTTTTATATACAAAAAGAAGACATACAATACTCATCTTTCCGTGTCTGCTTTATATTCTCTTAATGTGATGTTGTTCATTTCTATCCATTTTCCTACAAATGACGTTTTCTTTCTTCTTTATGACTGAACAATACTCCATCATACATATATACTATATTTTTTATCCATTCATCTATTGATGAGCTTCTAGATTGATTCCACGAATAGTGCAATAAACATGGACACACAGATATCTCTTCTGCATGCTGACTTCATTTCTTTGGTTAACTCCCCAGGAGTGGTATAGTTGAATCATATGGTATTTCTAATTTTTTTTTTGAGGATCCTTCATTCTGCTTTCCACAGTGGCTACACTAATTTACATTCCCACAACAGTGTATAAGTGTTCTGTTTCTCTGCATGTTTGCTAGCATTTTTTTGTTTGTTTGCTTTATTTTTGTTGGTTTTATTTATTTGCTTTCTGATATTAGCCATTCTGACTGGTATGAGATGAAATCTCAACGTAGTTTTGATTTGCATTTCCTGATAGCTAAAGATTTTGAATATTTTTTCATATATTTATTGGACATTTGTTCTTCTTTTGAGGAGTGTCTGCTCAGATCATTTGCCCATTTTCTTGACTGTATCACTTCTTCTTTTGTTGCTAAGCTTTTTGGGTTCTTTATTTATGAGCATTAATCATCTTGTCAATGAGTAACAGGAAAAGGTTTCCTCCTGTTCTGTAGGGTGGCTCTTCATTTTATTGTTTGCTGTGTAGAAGCTTTTTAATTTTATGTAATCGCATTTATTTCCTGGGCTCTTCAAAGCGTAGGCAGGAAATCACTTCCTGAGCTTGCCCTATGTTTTCTTCCAGTAGTTTCAAAGTTTTGAGTTTTACCTTAAGGTCTTTGATCCATTTTGAGCAATTTTCATGCAGGGTGAGAGATAGGGGTCTAGTTTCAATCTTCTCTGTGTGGATGTCCAGCTTCCCAGCACCTCTGTTGAAGAGGCTGTCCTTTCTCCAAAGCGTTTTTGGCACCTATGTTAAGACTCACCTGGCTGGAGATGTGTGGGCTTACTTCTGGACCCTCTCTTCTGTTCCATTGGTTGACATTCCTGTTTCTAGGCCAATACCATATTTTTTTTAAAACTATGTCTCTGCAGTATATTTTGAAATCAGGTATTGTGATTCCTGCAGCATTTTTTGCTCAGGATTGCTTTGGTTAGTTGGAGTCTTTTGGGTTTCTGAACGATTTTAGGATTGCATTTTCTGGTTCTGTGAACAATGTCATTGGCATTCGGAAGGGGATTGCAATGAACCTGCAGATCACATTCAATAGTATAGGCATTTTAGCAGTAGTCCTTCTTTCAATTCGTGATCCTGGGAAGTCATTTCATCTTCCACTCTTTTCCTTTTTTCTCTTCAGTGTTTTGCAGTTTTCATGATAGAAGCTCTTCACCTCCTTGAATAGGTTTATTCCTGGATATACCCTACACATTTAACCACCCACTCTGTAATGCTTTAGAAATTAGGAGAAACACATGTGTGGGTGTGGACACACACACACAAATACATATATAATTTGCGTTTAAAAGGATAAATGCCTTATTTACTGCAAATCAGCTCCTGGACCTGAAGTAAGTATAATGATAATTGCTTCCTTCAGATGATGGCAAAATAAAAGACAAAACAAGCAAACATACACACACAAACAAAAACAGAACTGTCCAGCGTGTAAGAGGTGTATCTGTTAAACTTAAAAGATTGTGATTTACACACCCTCCCCCTTTGAAGATAGTAACTCCCTCACCTGTGTAGTCCACCTATGTCCGCCCACCTCTTTCCAAGGACCCCTTCCGGTACCCAGCCATCCTCTTCCGGTGAACACTGACTCACTCCGACCCTCCCCACGTGTGTGGTAACCCCACCCACACTCTCTCCCAGTCCCCGCCTACTCTCTCTTGCACCCGCCTCCCCTTAATCACAGCCAATCACACAGACTGTGCACCCGAGCTCCTCCAATTAGGGCGAAGGGCAGTATTGCGTGGGGTTGGAGTTAAAAACCCCTCACTTCCTTTGGAAGCACAAATTTTTCTTTCACCTTTGGCCTAAGTAAAATTTCTACGTTGCTCAACCACACTCGACCATGTGTTTGATTTCATTTATAACAAGTGTGGGATCATTATGGTCATTGTTATAATCTACCAATGGTTATTGACACTGATAATTATAAGTCAAAATTACTGTGCCTCTGCCATACTCCAGACATTCTTATTAATGGAGCTACTGTCATTGTTAGTACATTATTATTTATTTTTTTATACCAGGGATTGAACCCAGAAGTGCTTAGCCACCGAGCCACATCCCCAGCACCTGCCCCCTCGCCTTTTTAAATTTTGAGACGGAGTCTCGCTAAGTTGCTGAGACTGGCCTTGAACTTACGATCTTACTATCTCAGCCTCTTCAGCTGCTGGGATTACAAGTGTGAGGTGCCTAGTGGCACATTATTATTATTAATGGAAAACAATTAGTTATAAATACATTACCTGGGAGGCTAAAAAGCGAACCCATTAGCACTCCCATATTCTCACAGAGTGATGTATTCTTTTTTTTCTTTCTTTCTTTTTGATACTGGCAATTTAACCCAGGGATGCTTTATCACTAAGCTGCATTCCCAGCCTTTTTTTTTTTTTTAATTCTTTCTTTCTGAGACAGGGTCTGGATAAGTTGTTTCAGGCCTCGCTAAACTGCTGAGGCTGGCCTGAAACTTCCGATCCTTCTGCCTCAGCCCCATGAGTTGCTGGGATTACAGGTGCGCATCACCACATGCAGAGTAGTATATTTTTTCAGCACTACACAGAAAGGATTTCATATGGCTCAGGATACAAGGCAGATGTGGTCTGATGGGGAGAGGAAACCCAGTAAAATCCTGTGCATGCAGTGCCCTGAAGATTGCAAACCTAAGAGAGCTGTCCTCCAGGGACCAGGCTGAGGTTACTGACAGCCTGGGTTACAGGGTGGGCAGAAACTACCTAATATTAAGTAAAATTCAGTACCATGATTTCAACTTAGCTTTATCACACTAAATGAAATAGCCAGTGAATGTGATTCTTTGAAAAGCCAAGTACTGGAGCTAAGGAGAATGCAGAGATGGGAATCCATGACCTGGCCTCAGAAAGTAGAGTACAGGATGACAGTCACATGTCTTACCTCAGTTAAGAGTCGCAGGGTAAAAAGGAATTTGGAGAAATGCTTAACACAATGCGCAACACACTCGATTTACTCTGTTTATGACTCATGCACTGATTTTGAATTTCACAAGCTTGCTTCACACTATTAAACTCCACACCTAAGGCACATTGTGAAAATGCTCAAAACAAAAAGTTCCAGAAAATTCACTTGCTTAGATGATTTTAAAATATGTCATCTGAGGGGCTGGAGTAGTGGCTCAGCGGTTGGAGCACTTGCCTGGCATGCGTAAGGACCCAGGTTCAAACCCCAGCACCACATACACCACTAAGTGTCTGAGAAACAAAGGCCAGATGAGAAAACAAATGAAATTGATTCTCTCTTTCTCTCTCTCACTCTCTTCCTCCCTCTCACTTAAAAAAAAAATCCAATCTGAATCAGTATTTTTTTAAAGGAATCCTCCTCCTCCTCCTCCTCCCCAATTTCTCCTCTTCTTTCATTTTAAAAAATAGCTTTCATCAAATTATGGCTACATCACTAGAGAAAGCAGTTTTGGAATTTTTATGGATAAGCAAGAGAAGTTGTCATCAGTCTGAAGACAAAACTGTGTGAACCAGTCCCAAAACTGTCGGAAGAGCCACACCCCTGCCGACAAAGCCTGTGAAACAGACCACTGCATGGAGTCCACTCTTCAGTGGGAGAACCCAGGGCCAGAGGACACTCAATCAATGTGACAGTTATGAAAAGATACCAGACATCTGAATTTTAGCCCCTAAATTTTTAACTTTTTGCATATTTTTGTTGGTGAATTATAGGTGGATTAATGCTGGGATTCGTTGATACATATTTGTACATGTATAATTTGACCAATATTTTTCTCCAGGATTTCACCTTTCCCTCCCCTCCACCTTCCCGCTGGTCCTGATCCCTGTGTATGTATGTGTGTGTGTATACGTATGTGTATGAATCTATGTATGTATGTGTGGATACATATATATACATTTTTAGACAGGGTCTTGCTATATTGCCCAGACTGGCCTTGAACTTGTGACCCTCCTGCCTCATCCTCCCAAGTAGCTGGTATTATAGACATTTTATGTATTTTTCCCACATTTTTTATTGTAGTTGTACACATTGATGGGATGTTATTACATATTTAAAAATGCACACAATATAACAATACAATTTAACCAACATCCCTCCCCACCACTTCCCCCTCCCTCCTTGCCTCCAGGTGGTGTCATTGCTGCTGGTCCCATGACACACTTTGAACAAATAAGGATGTGATTAGGTAAGCAAAATAGCTCAGCCATTAGTGTGCCCTGGTGGAAATCTTAAAAGACAGCACTTTAAATTCACAAACGGAGCTTGCCTGAGATGCAATTAAAACCAGGCCACATGTACCTAAGCACTCAATACCCACTGCTTGATGACTTGGTCCCCATGCTGATCTGGAATGACAGAAAATTGTTGAATAGCATTATTATTGAGTAGGAATCAAGGTACTTTGACTGAAATTCCAATGTGGATTTCCTTGTAGAAATGGAGTTGGGGAGAGTGAAAGAATATGTCACCCACTTACATGTAAAATTTAACAGACCTCTGTTGTCCCTTTGATCTGCAGCTACACAGAGACTGTGTCCTAGGTGCAGAGGCCTCTCCTTGCCCGACAGGGAAATAGATGGATGGATGCTTTGGTTTCATGACATCCAATGCTAGTCACTGTGAAGTCTTACTGAGTTTTTCTTCATTTTTTATTTTTATTTTTCAAAGAGAGAGAGGGACAGTGAGTGAGAGAGAAGGAATCAATTTTATTTAGTTTTTCATGTGACTTTCATTGCTCTGACACGTTGTTGTGCATGCAGTGCTGGGGTTTGAACCAGGGTTTGAACTTGCCAGGCATGCCAGGCAAGTGCTGTAACCACTGAGCCACCGCTCCAGCCCCCTAATGAGTTTTTTTAAAGTGATGAAAGGAATTTTTATCTTCAAGAGTCTTCTTTTAAATATTTAAAAAATCTTAGCAGAATTTTCATGTGTGTTAAAGAAAGTATGTTAATTAGTAAAACAATACAGTAGGTTTCTTTGCTTTGGGCTGAATTATATCAGCTCAGAAGTTCTGATTTGCAGTATACACAGACAAATGTGTAAATGTATGTGTGTGTGTGTGTGTGTGTGAGAGAGAGAGAGAGAAAGAGAGAGAGAGATACAAATGTGAGTGTGCATATATACATACACTCATATGTACATATAGTCTGTCTAACCAGTAAGGAAGCTAGTAAAAAATGTCTCTAAGTATGAAATTCAACAAGCAAATGCAAGAAGAGAGAATCCATGTCCTGTATGTTAACATCTGGCCCTTTTAAAGGTTTTTCACCTTTAAAAACATGGGAAGGACCATTGCCTTATTTATTCTCAGCCTTCCTGGGAGAAGTATAAAATCAAGGCTCATTCATTCTTTCACAGATGAAGCCACTGCCGCAAGACCATTGGGGGCTCATCCACACTCCCAGTTTCCCTAGGTGTGAATTGACACACTGTTGGGAACCAGTTGTTTAGACCAGGTGCAAACCAACTTAGGCATAATTCCGTCCAACACCCCTTTTGCAAAAAATAAAGAAATCAAGACCCCACCAGGTTAATAATGGCTTGGCCAAAGTCACACTGAAGCCTGCTGGTGGCAGAACCAGGCCTGGAATTCTAGTTTCTCCTTGGAGAGTTCACTTCGCTGGCAGAGCAAAGACTCTCTGCTGCCTGAATTCCAGCAAAGGGAATAAAACCTGTGATTGGAATATAATTTGACTAATATATTACTCATAGAGAATTTTCCATCTCTTTTCATATTCCCCAAAGCATATTTATGTTCTCCAGCTGTACCACTTGGAACCCTGAAACCGACTGCTGGTTGCAATGAATGTAAATAACCAGAAAATGCAACTCTATGGATTTTCCCCAATCGGATCAATTTTCCAGCATGCAGCAAGCTTATAAATAATGTAGATGTTTGAAACATATTTAGTTTAAATTAAGATGTTACACTATTTGCCATTTGATTGATGGCTTTAAAATATATTGTCATTATTAGTGACAACATAGAATGAACAATTTATCTTGTGAATGATGAAAATCAAATATCAATTCCTTGCCTTGATTCATTTCCAGCTACATCAATATATTTTTGAAACCTTTTACATCTAGGATGGAGAGCTTCAAATGACCTGTTTTGCTTGTGATGCATGTAATACAACTAGTTACTTGAAATTCCTTCGAGGGGACAAAAGTGATCTTCTTTTGTAATATTTCAAATCACTTTTCATAGCAGACAGATTCTTCTCATAGGCTTCTCTTCTAATATCAGAGGTTATCCACCAATCAAATATAGAAAGAAGGAACTACCAAATGCTTTAGAGAACATAAGAGAATGCTTATAAAGAAGTTATTCTCTTATATATCCTGAGCTTTGAGATCACTGTGGTTCCCTACTTCCCCAGCAATACAAATATCTGTTAAATAAGGTAATGTGTTATTTATTTCATTCATTCATTCTTTCTTTTTTTGGTACTGGAGATTGACCCCAAGGGTGCTTAATCTTCAGCCCTTTCCATTTTTTATTTGAGACACAGTCTTGTTAAGTTGCACAAGACCTTGCTAAACTTCTGAGGCTGGCCTTGAATTTATGATCCTCCTGCCTCATCCTCCAAAGCTGCCAGGATTATAGGTATGTGCCACAGTGCCTAGCTAAACCTTGTAAATTTTAAATGTCCCTGGCATAACATTAATTGACCAGACTAGAGCTAGATCTATGTGGGACTGGAACTAACTGAAGAACAGGAACATTTCAAACAGCCATTCAGTAATATGAATTACACATTAATAGAAAGTTGATATAATTTACTCTTCATTTATGCCCCTCTCCCCAGTCACTAACCCTTACCAACATGACATAAACACTGCCTTTCCACCATTAATCTTTGACTGAAACGTATGCAGTTCTTCATGTTCCTTCTGATATGAATTGATTAGGCTTTGAATACAGTTTTAAGACAGAACCTGATGATATAAACTATCTGCAGATGAAAGCTTAGAATAAATGGAACAATAGCTGATGATTTGATTTCTTAATTCTATTTTCTAAGGAACAAAACATCTGCCATTGTCAAACTTGATTTGGTCTTTCAGGATACAACACAGAAAAAGAAATCATGCTTTTCCTTTATAACCAGAAGGCTTAAGAGGATGAGAAAAGAATCAAGTTTACTTATTAAGCTATACAATCCTTTTTTAATTGAGTGCTCAACTGATTCTCAGGACCCTAGTTAGATGCTAGACAAAAACTGAAAGATAACAGGTGATCTACTGGGGTAACAGAGGAATAAACAGGCCGTTTAATCTAGTGTATTGTCTGTGCCTGAGATAATTTTGCTTTTCGACCATGCGCAAGTTACCTATCTCTGCTTCTCCTGTTTCATTGACCATAAAATGGTCATAATAATAATTCCCCTTTCTGTGTTGAGCAAGAACCACTACTGAATGACTCAGGGATTCTTTAAATTTTTCGGTTTTCATTTTTGTTGGGAAGCACAAAAGACCACTTGGCATTGACCACCTTCTTCAAAGAACTAATGAACTGAGAAAGGCGCTAATTTGGAAGCCGCCAAGAGGAGCCTCGGAGAAGCAGTTTTCAATGTGGAAACATGTTTTCATCTGATTCCACTACAGAAGGTTGCCAAGGCCGCACCGGGAAGAGAAAGACCCTTCTTAGATGACTGGCTGATCATAAGGAACTGGACAGTGTGCTTGGTTTTGTTGCTGCTACCAAAGCAACCATCTTTCCTGAGACCAGAACATCTAATCTCAGGTCCTCTTGAGGGAAGTGGGCAAGGGCTCAAGCAGAAGACGACAAAGGCAAGCTTGCCAGGAAGTCACAGATAGCTTCGTGGGTTTAGTCACCCACATAATGAAAAGTTGCATTGTTTCCAATTCAACACAAAATCTCCAAGGGCCCAGTGAAACGATGAGAGAAGATGATAAGAGAGGCAGATCTAAGGAGAAAGAGGGACTTGCTGGTGAGGAAGAGACCTCAATTGACAGGAGCATTTTGAGCAGACCTGGGGACAAATTAATCCTACCATATTCAATTGATCAAATCTCTGCTAACACGGTGTCTTACTCTAAATGCCTCATTTGGAAAATTCCTCCTAAGTGGCTGAGGGGTTAGAAACATGTTAGGTGGGCAACAGTTGTCAGGCTGCATTTGGTGTCTAGGAGAAAGCCAGGAAGAAACATGGCCCCAGAGATAGGAACTGGAAGGTGACCACAAGGAAGTGAGAAAAGGGATTTAATGTGTGTTGTTCTGGAAATCCAGGAAAGAAAAATAAGGGGCAGATATTCCAAAGATATTCCAGTTGAGCTTAGTGAAAAATTGCTCAAAGAATTCAGTGGAAATGTACTACTGCGGTAGGTAGTGAGCTTCCTTTCTTGGAGGAATTTAAATATCTCCCAATTGTTCTGTAAAATGGATGCTGGCTTATTCCATTAAAAAATATAGGTGCACTCAGGGGCACAAGTTTGGGGATAGAACTAAATGACTTTTAAGGTGATTTCAAACTCTAAAGCTTGATGGTTTTATAAAAGCCTGAAGAAAAAAAAGCAAAAATTAAAGAGAAGATGGGAAATTTTGTAATTAACAAGATTTTTCTAATATTTAATCCCTTATCAAAGCAAAAATAAAAACAAGTCTGATAGAACCCAATTCAGGTACGGGATGCTGGTTTTGTTAACCGTCATGTTTTCTCCTAATTTGACAGTAGCTTCTTCACAAATGCTCAGTTTGGGATGAGAATGAGAACAGACGATGTTATCCTTGCCTGCGCTGAATATCTCAAGCTCCCCAGGAGATGGAAAGTGGAATTCACAAAACTCAGTGAACTCCCCAAGATTGAGAGGCAACATGATTTGCTCTCCCAGGTGACCCAAAACAGGATGCTTAGCAGGCTTTCCACCACATTTAACACTGACGGTCTTTTTCTTGTTTTAAGGGGGACTTGAATCTGTAATGATGTCCCACAGTTGCTAGCTGTGGGAAACGTAACCACGCCTTGTGATTTTCCTTTGCTCTGCCTTAAAATAATCTTTAAGCTTAGCTTTATATATATATATACATATATATACATATATATATATATATATATATATATATATAGAGAGAGAGAGAGAGAGAGAGGGATAAAGAGAGGGAGAGAGAGAGAGAGAGAAAGAATCAAATTTTATTTAGTTTTTCATGTGGCCTTCGTTGCTGGGGCACTTTGTTGTGTACGTGGTGCTGGGGTTTGAACCTGCGTCCTTGTGCATGCCAGGCAAGCGCCGGAACTGCTGAGCCAGCGCTCCAGCCCCTAAGCTTAACTTTCTTAAGGAAACTATTCTACATTTGTTGCAAAGAGGCAGATTTGCTTAATAAACATTTTTGTAATGTTGTACTTCTTCATGAGACTCACCATAGTATTAAACAATTAAGCATGCAACTGATTGTCTTACATTTGTCTTCCCTGGCAGGAAGGGAGTGGAGACTGCATGTCTTAGCCAAGCAGTGAAGGCAGCATAGGGTGTCTTTTCCTTGTCATAGGGAAACCAGAGGAGGCATGTTATTTAAAAAATGGGTAAGATTCATTTCCCAGTGCGATTATTTTCTAAGAACATATCTTCTATTTGGTATATTTTCAAAATGTAAGGTTCATACCAAAAAAATCATTTTCTATCCTATTGCACACCAGGCCATCACAGTCTATCACAACTTGGCTGAATTTGACAGCAGTGTTACCTTGAGCTATTTTATAAGGAGAAATGATGCTTCTTCTTCAAATGTCAATATTTTCTAGGAAAAACCACATACAACTGTCCCCCTGTATCTATGGGTTTTGCATCCTTAGATTCAACCAATGAAGATGGAAAATATAAGCAAAAAATTATATCTGTACTGAACATGTATAGTTTTTTATCTTGCCATTACTCCCTTAAAAACCAACTATTTCTACAGCGTTTACATTAGATTAGGTATTTTAAGTACGATTTAATGTATGTAGGATGCTGTGCCATGGTTAGAAGCAGATAGTACTTCATTTCACTAAAGGCTTTGAGCATCTGCAGAATTTGATAAGACAAGGGGAGGATCCTGGAACCTGCGAATACTAAGCAACAACATATTTCATTTCTTATTATCAGTTCACATCAAAGAAGAGCTTGATTCCAGGTTCTCATCCCAAACTCCTGACGAGTGGAGAAGAGTGGCCACCTTTGGCCTGGGAGATTAGGCAGCACTAGGGCACTTGGGCAAGTTCCTTCCTTCCTGAGGAAGAAGAAGCACCTGAAGGAAGCCCTCGGTCAGCATTAGGAAGTCAATCTAGAGTGGGGTTCCCTGTTCCATCAGTGATGGGCAAAGGCCCGAGGCAGGTCAGTACAGAAGAAACCAACACAACAAACCAGGAAGAGGACAACTAGGGGTGCACAGAGCTCAGACGCGTTGCCCAAGGGCTTGCGCAGCACCCAGAGGGGAAGAAGGGTTCCAGAGCGAGTGCGAGCGGTTCTTGAAGGTCATTCATGTGACTTTTTTGCTATTGTTTTGAGCCCCTGGGTGGTCTATGGGGAGCAACTCTGTGTTCACTGACCAAAATAGGTGAGACCAGGAATGGGCAAAGGAGAAAGGGCAAGCGATGAAGGGTGTAAGAGAGGGCTACAAATGAACCACAACCCTCGGAGGCTTAACCATCGATAAACAGCTCCTAGAACTGAGTACATCTCTGGTGGTGCTGCCCAGGCTGGGCAAATCATGGCAGAGTCCTCTTTGGAACATCAGGATGTCTTTGTTCAATTATAGTCCACAGACTGATTCTGTGATGGGGCCTGAGATTCTAAATCCCAGGTGACACCAATGCTGCTGGTCACTGGACCAAACTTTAAGTAGCAAGGTCCTCAACTACACATAGGGTCACATTTTGTAATGAATGGCGCCACCTGAGTGTAGCTTCTCTCTTTCACCCCCACCAATCTCAGAGGTTGTAGGCGGCTTTAGTTGAGTATTTTTTTAAATTGTTAGAATTGGTGGCTAACAGTAAAACAGTTTTCTGTAAAAATTCAGACTCTGAGCTTCTTTTGGAAAATAAGATGGAGCAATGTGGGGCCATTGTTCCCTCATGGACACAGTCCATTAGAGCCGAGTGGTAGTGGCCTCCTGCAGATGGGGGCACCACCATCTGCAGCATTCACATCAATCTTCAGTCTTCACATGAGCAGCCTAGTCCCTTTCTGCATTTGAGAATTCTGATATGTTAGTTTAAACCAAGTTGCAACCCATAAACTGGAAGAAACTTTTGCTTCCAATAAAGTCTTTTTGGTAACCAAAGCCATTCTCCAATTTGGAGAGCTTCCTCTGTGCAACTAAGAATGGAAGCAGGTCCACAAAGAACACATTTTCAGTTGCAGGGTGACCTTGTCTATTTGCAGATAAGAAAACAAAAAAGTGAATATCTGTACAAACAATAGCAGGGCTAGTAGGTCTACATGTCAAAATACAGACACAAGGGGCTGGAGTGGTGGCTCGGCAGTTACAGCACTTGCCTGGCATGTGCAAGGACCTGAGTTCAAACCCCAGCACCACGTACACAACAAAGTGTCAGAGCAACAAAGGCCACATGAAAAACTAAATAAAATTGATCCTCTCTCTCCCTCTCTCTCTCTCTCTCTCTCACACACACACACACACACACACACTGTTGCCCTCTCTTAAAAAAAATGCAGACGTGACATTCTCAAATGGCAAAAATTGAGCATCTGATTATGTTGGATGGCAAAAGAAGAATGAACCCAGGTAGTGATTAAAAGTTGAAGGCACAAAAGATGGAAGAATGAATTCTCCACATTATGGAGAATTAAACAGAAGGGGAAAGAATGAATAAAATTAAGGAGCAAAAGAGAAGAAGTTAGTGCATCTCACCCAAGACATTTCTTAGGAACTGGCAAGTCTGGGAGCCTCTGCCTTGAAAACATTAACAAAAAAAGCAACTTTCAGAGAGAAAATACGGACCCAAATATCCCCTTCCTCCTCCTTGAAATCTTTGGATGTGCAAGCTTGCCTACTGGTTTGATTTGCAGTGTTTACTTACATTTTTCTATTCCTCTCACATATTTCTCTCCCCCACACATAACATTTTGAGAAGAAACTCAAGGGAAAATGTTTTCCTTGCATAATTCTTTCATGCTTTTGTTGATACAGTATCTATAACACCAACCGAGTCCTCACAGAGAGAACATTTCTGCCTTTGTTATGGAATTGAAAGACGTGAATTAAAGCATAGGCAGTAATGTGCCAGCCAGGCTTCCCAGAACCTCTCATCTGGAGAGGAAAGCCAGCACCTCCCTGGCGCCTTCGCACTCACCAAGCCTGGCTTTTGCCCTGTGAGCCTCTCACAGCGCCCCCTACAGGCTTCCAGGGGCTATTGTCCAGCAGCTCATCTGGATCACCCACACAGGTGCTCTCATGTATTGACAATTAGCTTTTCCTGCCTCCTTTTATCAAAACTTATCAGTCCTGAGTTCCATTCCTCCATAACCATGGCTTCTGAGTTTTCCAGGTGACAATTGAATGCAATCGTCAATTTGGAGCCATAAACTCTGAGTTTCATTCTAAGCACTGCTATTTAGTAACTGTCTAACGAGGACAACTCAGCCTCTTAGAACATCAGTCTCCTCTTTGGCACACTGAGGATAATAATCCTAACCTGAATAGCTGTTATGCTTATTACATGGTAGGTATCTCAGTGGACAGGTGCTGACTTCTTAAAGAGAGAAATGAGACTTTAATTTCTTAATGTGCTCTGTCAATTCTCTTTTGAATCTCTGTGGGACACAACGCACACTTAACTGAGACTCTAACTGTGGGTATCCACGTTTCATGGCAGATAAAAGGCTCGGATTTTCCTTGAGCAAACAGGTCTCTGAAGTCAGTTGTGTGACGTGCCATCTTTTAGCCCACTAGCTCTTTAGGGCAGGACTTGTAGGTCCTCAAGATACCTCCAATACCAAGGCCAAAAACTGCAGGGGGACGGGGTAGGGAGACTGCAGTACCCATGGCACCTTAGACACAGGTATGATGCTTGATGATAACACAAATTGTTAATTTATGTCCCATTTTTTACTTGGGAAAAAAGTCTCCCTTTCTTGTGTCCTTAATAAAACTAAATTGCAGATTAGGTCATGAGACCACAAACTATTCTTTCGCTCTCAAGTAGGGCCTTTCACAGATGGAGGAATTAGTTTAAAAGATTGAGTTTTGGATCTTCAGTTTTTAATTGCCTTTGTCTGGATTAATCTAATTATCATTTTATGTGAGTATCTGCTTGTCCTTCCTCTGTGGGAGATGGTGAGATTCTTAACAAAGATGTAGAAGATCGTTGTTGGAAAGACACCAAAGTCCATATTTTTACTTAAAATAAGTCCATATATTACTTAAAACAGTCCATAGTTTTACTTAGAAACAAAATGTGTGCAAATATTTGCATGATCTTCCTTCTTGAACAACGTGGAGGGCTAATAAAATCACAATCCCTTTCAAACGGCACACCCCCAATTACCTAAAGGCCTCCCGAGTGG
Source organism: Aplodontia rufa (assembly GCA_004027875.1). Classification (NCBI taxonomy): domain Eukaryota; kingdom Metazoa; phylum Chordata; class Mammalia; order Rodentia; family Aplodontiidae; genus Aplodontia; species Aplodontia rufa. The sequence continues at coordinate 13,195 of PVKS010014089.1, read as the reverse complement.
TCCCACCACCTCCCAATAGTACCACTCCGGGAACACATGGGCCTTTGGGAGACCTTTAAGATCCAGACTACAGTGTGACCCTCCATTCTCTACTCATTGATGCACACGGTAGATTGAACATGGTATTCCTTTTGCAGACCCGTGCAAAAAGGCCAACTTCCAATCATGGAATCGGAAGGTCTCATACATGGTTCTTATTCCTGGAAAATTACTCCTACTATTGAGTAGGGGCCCAAAAATTATTAAATTAAATAACTCCTCTACTTTTCCCTTCATATTTAGCTATAATTTCTAACCCTGATAGCCAGCAGAATTTTGAAATGGTTTGCAAATGGATGTTTTACACCAAACCTAATTGATATTTGTAAAGATTCTGATAATATATCATACATAATTATATATGTAATAATATGTTGATAGGTGGATAAAGAGAGAAATGTCATGTTAGCTCTACTACGCCTTATGTTACATGAGTTTTAATATAATGTAATAAGATATATTGATGTTATTTGAGATATCAACAGGCATGTATGGATGGATGGATGGATAGTCAGTCATGTAACCTCTTTCCTAGAATTGTGAGACAAATATTTAAGAGTTCCATATAGCTATGGAAATGATAAATAATTTGGAAAAGCCCAATGAATTTGCAAAGGCTCAGGGCTTTTCTTTTCTGTTGTTTTCCTGGCACTCAAAGTCAGGAGCAATGCTGAGGGCTGGGGGCCACCCGAGGAGGATGGAGCAGCCTGCCAACGCCTCTGGCCTTGCTTGCTGAGAAAAGGACAAATGAACAGGTGTACAGCTTTATTTTTTTTTCATTCAGCCCAGACATACAGAGGTGTCAGGAAACAGGGCTCGCCTGCCAACTTAAACCTCCTCAAAATGCCTCCTGGGCCTTCGGCTGTCCTGACACACCCTTTATAATTGCAAAGAACTAGCATCTCTTCCCTCTCCACCTCTGTGGATTTTTCCAACAATCTCAGCTGGAGGCCTACCACCTGTCACTCAGGAACACACACAGCCTTCAGCAAGAAAAGGGGGAAGTGCTGGAAAGTAACTTCATGTTCAAATCTCTTCTAGGTCCAGTTCAAGGAGGCAAAGAGAATGTAAGTGGAAATCTTGGTTTTATAGGCACAGGAAGGACTAATGTAATATTTTAATGCTATAGTTCATGTATAGTTCAGTCCTTAAGTATTTTCTATAGTCCTCACCGCAGTTAAAAGAATGATGTTCAGATGATGGGATGTGCATTTTGTACCCCCTTAAATGCCCTTTATGTACCTCTTAAAGACCCCCCTCTTCTGTCTCCCCACAGGTTACAGGAGGGAGATACACACGTGAGAAGCCCCTCCAGTGGGCATTCAGCATTCTCCTGGGAGCACCCATATCCTAACCTTCTCTCTTTCATGATCTAAAGAAACCTTTTTCATCCATTTTCTCTGGAAACCTGGAGGTGGCCATGAAGGTGCAGCATAGTCTTTGGTCTGGAGGAGGAGATGATGAAAGGGGATTGGAGGGTGACATGGGAGAGGATCCCTGGTAATCCACCTTCCATGGGCTTGTAGAGGTGGCAAAGTCTCCCCAGCTACCTCCCTCAGTCTCCTTTCAGTAGCCAGGGCTGCAGAGTCCCCAAGGCCAGCCTTGGGTACAAGTGAGACACAGAAGCAGGAATGGTGGTGGATGGCTGGGTGGGTGTAGGGTGCAGCAGTGGTGGGGAGACAGGAGAGAGGGCAGTGGTCTGAATATGTGGTGTCCCCCAGAAGCTCATGTATGAGACAATGCAAGAACATTCAGAGATGAAATGATGAGGTTATGAGAGTTGAGACCTAATCAGTGGATTAATCCACCCATATGGAATAACTGGGTGGCAACTGTAGGCAGGTAGACGATCACTGGCAGTGAGTCTTTGGGGTTTATGTTTTGTCCCCAGTGAGGGGAGCTATCACTCTGCTTCCTCTTGCCATGTCCTGAGCTGCCTTCCTCCACCGTGCCCATCCGCCATGATGTTCTGCCTCACCTGGGACCCAGAGTTATGGAGTCAGTCTGTTGACTGAGACCTCTGAACCTGTGAGCCATAATGAACTCTTCCTCCTTTAATGTGCTCTTGTCAGGTCTTTTGGTCATAGAGATGACTAAAACACTTATAGCTCAGAGCAAGGAGAGAACTTGAGGATCCCTTTCTGAGGTGAACTTTGAAGCACAGCTCAGTGAAACATTATTATTATTTTTTTTAACAGCAGGTTTGCTTTTGTATTTCAGCAGCCTGACTACTGTGTAAAACAAAAGTACTCTTTTAAAGACAGCCTTTAAGAATTTTTTTAAATGCCCAATTTTCCCCAAGTGAACGAAGGGTGGCAGAATCATGTTCAGTGTTCAAGAATTTGATAGATGGGCAAGGAGGGTATTAGACTGCAGTTTACCAGGTGACAACGCCCTTCCTCCTGAATCCAGCAGTTCTTCTGGCAAATAAACTGAGTAATCAATATAAATGGATGGTGCACCCCACGGGCAAAGGGCCGACCAAAGGCCAGGCTTCCCAGAGTCCCAGGAAAACTGCAGAATTCAGTGCATCTCAGGCGTCCTTCATAAACCACTGAATTAAACAACCTTAACTTTCGTTTCTTCTCATTTCCCCTTCCTTGTGCCTGGTGACATTCTTTTTTTTCACTTCCCAATTCCGCCTAAGTTTTCTTTTCATTTTTATCCAGTTTTGTCTGCAGTGGTCACTAATTGGTCTCTGTGCTACATTTTCCGAGACCAATTTCTGTTTATTTACCCATTCTGTATTCCTCAGGCTCAATTATTTCTGATAATTGCTATTTTAATATTCGCTGACAATGAACAGGGCTTAGGACACCAATAACTTGTCTGTCTCCTAACTCTCTATTTCATTTAAAAATGAGTACTTGGGGCTGGAGCAGTAGCTCAGCGGTTATAGCACTTGCCTGGCATGCGCGAGTACGCAAGTTTGAACCTCAGCACCACGTACACAACAAAGTCTTGGAGCAATGAAGACCACACAAAAAAATAAAAATTGTTTCTCTCTCTCTCTCTTACTATCTTTCTCTCTTTTAAAAAAAAAATATGAGTTCCTATGTAATCCCAGTCCCCCATCACCAGTTCCAGCACTGCTAAGGCCACCTATTCTTTTGTCTTTTATTAAGGAGTTGAGTTATTGTATAATCATAAATGCATATAAAGTAACAATATGATATGCATTTGTTCTTAATCCAGAATTACCTCCATATCGCCCACACCCCAGTCTCTTGTTTCTTCTATATTTTGCCCCTATAAGCGATGTAAATGCTTAGATTGTGAATTTTCCAGAATTAAATGACTGCATAAGTGTTATTTAGATTCTCAGGGGGTAAAACGTATGTTACATTGTTGATTGTCTCCCTGGATCCCTCCCTACTGCCCCTCCCTCTCCCTTCCCCCCACCTAAGGCCACCTATTCTTTCTGCATAACTTTTAAGTTGTAATTTTCTTCTCCGTCTCTGGACTACAGTGTGATGCTCACCCTCTACTTCCCTCCTCGGTCGTCAGCCCAAACGGCTGATTTAGTTTGGGTACCCCATAGATAAATAAACCCAACAGCACATAAATCTACTCTGAGTTTCAGCATCTGCCTTCCTTAGGTGATGAAAATAATATGTCTCCCTGGGAATGTGATTGATGGAATAAAGATTGGTTTTAGATATCAACAAACCAATAAGCAGGGGGGAAAAAGTTTAAAAAAATTGCATTGTTGAAAAGCAAGGTCAGGACAAAAATTTTCTCAGATGCCTGCATACAGAGTTAGATGCCAACCCCTGAGGCAGGTACCTTGGATGGAGGGGCTCAAGTCTGTCATTCCCTCAAGTCTGAGTCCTTCCAGAGCAAAATTGGTGATGGATAGGACCTCTACACCTGGTACACAGGTCTCTGGGGATTTGGGCTGGCAGTTGATTTTCATGTTAATCCAAAGGATGATACATTTTCTAGCAAAAAGGCTGGACCTGAAGTTGGTTGCTCTGTTGAAAATGTGTATTTTCAATATCAGTTCCAGCAAATTCAGAGGTCAGACTATACTAGACTTAATTCACAGAAGGCATATTCCCCAAGTATGCAGATTTTTCTAACCTATGCACCTTTTATAATATAAAGAACTTGCAAGAGACTGGTGAGAGGACCTGTTATCAGTTCTTCCAACAATCACTCCTCATTCAGGAGCATGGTGGGAGTGAAGAACCCCAAAGCCCACCCCACACCACTAACAGGAATCTGCATTTCACAAAGATTCCCATGATTAGAATTTGAGAACTAGAAGTGTAACCTGTCAAAGTTTGAGAAACAGTGCTCTTTGAAGGAACATAAAACACCTCCGATGGTTACAAGTGCTGGACAATATTTAGATAATGGTCCCGTTACGCATCTGGTTTCCAGAGAGGAAGTTTTGCCCTTGTTGGAATTGAAGCCCATTGCATAATCTCTTCCCCCAGGTCTTCACCACCTGTCTCATCCCTTGTTTGAGTGAACTGTCACTTTCTGGTAATGTAACTTTGAAGAAAGTTAGCATCGGGTAAAGGTGACGGGCCAGCAGAGAAGATGCGAGCCCTTGAGGACAGCCTTTCATAAATGTTTCCTGACTGGGAAACATCAATTAACATATTTTTCAAAATTGCACCAAAAGGTAGATCCTGCAAATTATTTCAAATTATGTAAATAGACTGAAATAACACTCCAATGATTGCTTCTGATGAGAAGAGTCTAATATGCTAAACATTAAAAAAATTTAAGTTGTATGAAAATGTATTTGGTAAGTGAAGTCAGACATTTTCACCAGAGTAATGATGTACTTTGGCACAAATGGCACTCCTAGAGACTAGAGGGTTATCTTATCCCTTGCACGCATGGGTATGATGCCAGCCAGGGTCGGGTGATTCAAGTTCCTCATTTATGGGTTTGACGACCAAGACAAGTTAGGAACAGAGTTTGCAAAAGAACTCAGTTCTTAGTCCAGGCCCGCTTTCGCACCACCACTGCCGGGACCCTGGGACACATCCTTCATTCTTGAGTATAGCATTATTTTGCTGTTGAATTTTTCTTCTCTTCTCAGTTAAGACTTCAAAGGTAGATGTGTTGTTTCCTATATCCTAGCCCAGAAATTGGCAAAAAGTTATAAAGACAGTTCTGATCAATGGTGGCTGGTAGCTGGGTGCAGGGGGACCAACTGCATGGGGGCATGGAAACTTCTGGGGTGATAGTAACAGTCTGTACATTGAGTGAGGTGGTGTTGAACAACAGGGACATTTATTTAAGCTTATCTAACTGGTACACTTAAAAAGGTCATTCTGTAGGATATAAGCTATACCTTGATGAAATTCATTTTTAAGGGAGAAAAATAAGGATCATTACCACATTTTGTTAATTTTTTAAATAATTTTTTAAAGAGAGAGGGACAGTGAGAGAGAGACAGAGAGAAACAATTTTATTCAGTTTTTCACATGGCTTTTGTTGCTCTGACATTTACTTATGTAAGTGGGTGCTGGGGTTTGAACTCCCGTATTTGCACATGCCAGGCAAGCACCGTAACCGCTGAGCCACCGCTCCAGCCCACATTTTGTTAATTTTTTTTTTGTCTCATAATACGCCATTAGGTTTGTGCTTGCCTCTGAATACGGTGAACATAGACTTTGATGCTTCTCTTCACAAATGAGCTATTGTGACTGCTCCACAAAAAAATCTGTAGTATAAGTGTGTTCAGAAGAAGAGACGATGGGAGGTGAATGTACATTTTGGGTGTAGAGTTTTTTTAAAAGTTTGACTCAGTTAATTAAATAATATCTTCATAGGTTGGGAGTGGGGGTGGATCTATCTCCTTTCTAAAATGTCAGAGGTAAGAAATTATATTCTAGGAGGATATGGTTGGTTGGACATGTAGTAAACAAGATTTTAATTCTCAAGGAAAGGCTCCCCAGCCCATGGGGCAAAGGACTCATGCCAGAGCACCTAGCATTGGGCTGTGAGCTTTTGATATAATCACTAGAGGGCTGAGGTAATCACGGAAGATTCTGAACATGCAAGATCCACACCCCCACACAATGTCATGAAAAATGGAAAAAGGAAAAAAACTAGAAGTTACCTCCCTAATTATAAGACAAACAATGATAAAAGCCTAGCATTTTAACATAACAAAAGAGAACAAACTTTAATTAACACTGTCTGGCACATCGCTGGTATTCAACAAATATTTGTTGACTGATGGAGATTTAAAAAAAATAATATTCCTGTAAGTATTCTCAGATGAATGAGCCAAAAGTCAAAGATCTTATCTTCTATTCTAAGGTAGCTCACGACTGCATTTCCAAATATAAATGAAGAACAAAGAAAACTTTATAAAATGCTTTCCCTAAGAATGCTATTTGGGGCATCCATGGAGTGAACCATTGTTACCTTCTACAAACTGATTCCCATGGCCTGGGCTGCTGTCTCATTTGAATTATAAGCATTTAAACATATTCCTGCCCACACTGCATCAGGCTCTGAGGACCAAAATGGTTCTGGCCACTCTTAGTCTTCACAGCAGCTTCCCTTGCTATTATTAGATTACTTTTGGGTGAACTATATTCTGTTCACTACCAAGGGGGATGACTGCTGCCTCTATTCTGCCAAAATTTTATGCCTGGCAGGATTCATCTTCCATTAGAAGGTAGATCTTGGATTTGGATTTGGACAGTAAAGGGAACAAAAAAGCCTGCTGAGAAAATAAAACATGATTTTATTGAGTTCCTTCCCTCACAGATGAAGGAAATGCTTTTGACATTGACCCATGTGAACTTGGGCTTTTATTTTACATGCCACTATGAGTCTGTTACTATTGGATTAGTTGTCTCTGTCCATGGAGATAGTAAATCATTTAGCAAACAGGAATTTCTTCAACAAATATTTGTGGGTGCCTATTTTGTGCCAGGCACTATGTAGAGCAGTCACCAAGGCCCTGTGCCTGCTAAATCAAAGTCATGGCTATGCTCTCTCCTTGTCTTACACAGATGTTCTTTCTTCTCCATGGTCTTCTCCACCATATTCTGTCCTTTCGCTGTACCTAGGTCCCCAGTTGTTAGTAGGTAAAGTTGTTAGCAAACAATCACATTTCTAAAGACAGTGACCATTCTGGCTGGTCACTTGGGATTGAGTGTAAAAAAACAGATAATGGACTGCTGTCCTGGAAAATCACAGACAAGGTGCATCAATGATGGAGGACGAATTGGATTGGATTGGAATGGAATGGAAGGGGGATCAAGTGAGTATCACAAGCTGAAATCACAAAGAGAAGAAGGAAGGCAGCTGAAGATCTGGAAAAGGATCACTCCAGCAGGAAGAGCTGTATGGTCAAGGCCTTTGAAATCTGAAAGGAAGTAAGGTGGACAAGGAGACAAGAGGATACAGGAAGCTTGGAGAGAAAGACAGAAAATTCTTAGCCATGGTAAGGTATTGGGAATCTTTGAAATGCAAAAGAAGCCACAGGAGAATTTCAAGCAAACCAGGAAAATATGACATGGTCTGAGTTGTTTTTAGACTTCTGTGGCTATTGAGTGGAGGTTCAGAGGTCACCAAAGGAGAACATCACAGTGTTTCAAATAAAGAAAGATGGTGCCTGACCTCAGGGAGAGAGAAGCTGCAGTGAGGAAGGAGAAGGGAACAGGTTAGAGATCTGTGTAGAAGGGAGGAACAGTGTTGAATCCCAAGTCAGTGACCAGAGGGATGGCCAAGACAGAGCCTTCGAGGATGAGCCTCGAGGTCTGAGTGGAGGATGGTTCCAACATTTGCTGTGGTGGAGATACTTTGAGGAGTGGGTGATGGCGAATTGATTGAGATGTCTGTTGGTTGTTCTAGGATGGCAACATCCACCTTCTTCTCCAAAGATGCTTGGTGGTCTGCCCTGCTTCAGGCTCATTTCCTCTGTCCCTACCTGCTGTGCCAATACCTAGCTCCCTTACCCCCAAGCAGTCCCCTGCCACCCTTAATCACGCAGTTCCCTCTGCCTGGGGCACCCTCCCCTCATCACCTGACAACTCTCATTTTTAACAGCAGCGGATACATCAACTCCCTAAGGACATCAGTGTTGAGCTTCCAAACTTCTCTTGTGGCCCTGAAATCTGACAGACCTGAGTTTGAATCTAGATTCCTTCACATTTTAGCTGTGAGGCCTTGGAACAATTACTAGACCTCTCTATACTTTTTAGTTTCTCCTCTACAAAACCGGCATAGTAGTTAGCTATTTCATTGGAGCTAGTGAAGAATAAATGATGTAATCTAGGTAGAGGGCCAGCGCAGGCTGGGACTCTAAGTCTTAGCTCTCTTATTCCTGTCTGTGCTGCCTTCTCTACTCGTCCAGACTTCCTGCTTAGTAGGGACTGTGTGTTGTGTCTTGGTACCTGTGGGTCCTGGCAGTTCTGGGCACATGGGAGACACCCAACAAATACACAATAAATGAAATTCAGACATCTCAGGATGACACATAATACCCTTCCTGGTCCATGAGCCCTGCCCCTCCTCTATCACTCCTAGCTCTTCTCCACCCCTGCTCTATGCTGCCCCCAACTCACCTTATTCTGATTTATTGCTTTCTAGAAGATTCTTACCTTAAACATCTACTCCTACAGTCCCCTGTCTCTACTGTTACTTATTTCTGGAGGCCTTTCCCAGCTGGGCAGCTCCTACTGTTAACTTGTTCTTCAAAATCAACAGAAATATAACCTAAGTCTGTACCTGGCCCATCTCCCTTCACTGTAGCTCTCAAGGATTTCACCCAACTACATAATTCTTGTTCTAATGTTGTCTGTTACATGATAGTTAGTTGATATATTTGTGTTTTCCCACTGACCATGAGCTCTTCAAGGCCTGGGTCTGGGATTCATGTCTGTACCTCATTCTGCAAACTATACCAGAGATGCAGCAGGTGGTTATTTGAATAAATGCTTTTGTGATCAAAGTGCACAGAGTAAGGCCAAGTGGAGCAGGAAGAAGAAATGGGGTGTTAGGACTTCAGGAAGAATCTTTTTTGGACACATTTGAAAGGAAGGTATTTGAGGATATTTTTGGACAGTGGCATTCGAGAGCAAAGATTAGTCTTGCCTCCCATTTCCCACCCCGCTCTTCCTACTCTAAATAAAGTAATCAACCTCTTCCTTTTGTTCACCATTACCTGGGCTTCCTGTATGTTGCAAAGAGTATTTCCTCCTTGCCTGCCTTTGTGCATAGACTTACATCTAGGGATGAAGCAATCCCTAGATTTAAAAAAATCTAGGGATTTTTCATTGCTACGCTTTGCTTCTGCTGTTTCTATTCCCTGGAACACATCTTCTGCTGCTGAGGTTTCTGATAAGTCCTTCTCTAACTGTGACCTGGAGACATGAACTCATGACTCCACCCTCCAAACGATCAAGAAATTTGTACACTTCAGTTTTACAAAACTTCTTATGTCATCATCACTAACCAGGCCACGGTGCTGCAAGAGCAGGAGCTGTTCCAATTGGTCTTCATAACTTTAAGTGCTCATCAAAATGCCTGACACATTTGATAAGGATGGGTGGATGGGTGGGTGGGTGAATGGGTGGACGGGTGGATGAATGGATGGATGGATGGATTTGTGGATGGATGGATGAATGCCTGTAAGTTTGTATGGATGGACAGAACAGAAGGTACAGGTTGACCTACCTTCACCCCCAACACATACCTCTACTAAGCTCTTTGAATAATCAGCCCAACTTTTTAAAAATGCATTGGTTAAAATTTCATAGGTTCCAAATGACAAAAAAACTTGACTTATGCTGATTGTTTTTCAACTCTGCCATTTTCATTTGAGGAACTGACTGATTCTTTTGTGACCACAAGATGGCTGTAGCATCTGGTTCCAGCCATTAGATATAGACACAGTCATCTCCAGAAATGAAATAGCAATGTCCTCTTAGGAGAGAGGAAGCCTTTCCTAGAGATATCACCCATTCTCATTGGCCAGCCTGGTTTGTTACTCACAACCACCCTCTGGCAGGGGGTCTGGTCACACCTACAGGGATTTACTCTTGAACTAGGGAAGAGGCTACCATCCTCTGAACTATGGGGGCACAAAAAACAGAAGCTCTGTGGGCAGCAGGGAAGCTACTGAAGAGAAGATGCTAAATAGTCAATCAACATTATCCATTCCCCAAGTCTAAGTTCCCAATCAATCCTCTTCATTTAATACACACACCCTAGCAAGGTTGGAATGAACTCTGCTGCTCCCTCCTGGGCCTGTGCAGGGTCTATGAAGGGGTGGGGAGGGTGCTCCTGCTTGTTATCTGCTCTCATTTCATTTCTTCTCAATTCTCCAGATCCACAGCAGCTGTCATTCATCTGCCCACCTGTGAGCTCAGCCTCCTTGTATGTCCTCAACCATACTTCTGAGGCAGGCAGCACTGGCTGCATCCCCTCCTTCTACTATCAAGTGTTCTTACTGTCAACAAGATCTGGGATGCAGTGCCCCAAGATGAGCATGGGACTTTAAAGATGTGACAAAGTGATTCCTGCTACATTCCTGACTCAGGAATGTCCTGAAGGTCACTGTCCTCTTCCTTGGTGCCTATGCTGTTATCAACCCTCTGTGTCGAGGGCCCTCTTCTCATCAAGTATTACTATGTTTTTCCTTAGGCCATCTTTGAGTTAGATCATTCATTTCTGAGCAGGAAAACACCCCCAAGATCTTTTTGCTTCTATCACTCTCCAACTGCCAAAGGATGTGAGACATCACTTGAAATTGTGCTCCAGTGGCTCCTTTAAGTACTTCTCTTGCCTGCCATCTGTTCAGCTCCAGCAATGTGTCCAGAACCGCCTTGACGTCTTAGTCTGATTCACTTTTGGTCCATGACCTGCCCAACAGAGTTTATTTACATGGCTTCTGTTCCTAAGGATTGGATCTGATCCAGGAACCCTGTGTTGGTTAGTGACTAGGAGCTGTCACTTGATGTTTATTTGAGCATGTGTCACTGATTCAGAGGATGAACTTGATGACAACAGAAGGCCCAGATCTCATATCTCAAAAGGTAAGCATGCTGTGCCATGCATTTAAAATACTCTGCTTTGTCTGAAACTTGGTGCCAGTTTATGCCTTTCGTTGAAAATACAAAGGTTCCTTAACTTAGCCACCCAAATCCTATTTAGTATTTTATGTGAAAAGAGCTTGCTTTGGCTTTAATCTGTCATCTATTCGTGGACAAAGTAAAAACTCTGCAATGAAAAGTGAGGCAGCTCTTTATTAGTCTCTCTTCATGGCAGAGATACTTCGAATACCATTAATGACCTATTTCTCATAAATGAAAGTGTGTGTTTATGGCACTTGCCTTCAAGAAAGAGCTTCATACAATGTTGCCTCCAGCTGCATGTGCCAACGTCTTGGTGAAACCCACAGCAATTACGACTGGGGATTTGAGGGCAGCCCCTGACCACTTTGACTTTACTCATTAACAAAGCCATCATTTAAAAGTTTAATGTCCAATTTTACAAAAGACAAATGCATGCTTCAGTAGGATCCATATAAATACTTCATTAGCCTTCTCCCCAGCCACACCTCCAGGGACTCCAAGGCACCACTGAGTTCTCTAAAGAAGCTTTTCAGAAAATAATGGTGACCTATTTGTGAGTTTCCAAGAAGGCAAACTTGGGCCAGAGAAATGAAAGTAAAATATGGCATGATGATTATTAGAACAAATTCAGTCAGAACATAAGGCTCTTTTTCCTTGAAAATGCTGAGTGACTTTACTACTGAGTTGTTCAGGAACCCCACTAGAGCTGACCCCAGCAGCTTCTGTGCAAAGACCCGTGCCTCAGGTCCAACGACTTCAGGCATAGGACATCCCCACCCCTGGTCCCAAACTGCCCAGCTGCCACCCGTTTGGCTGTCCAACACAGCCCATTCCTGCAAGGTCCAGATACATTGGGCCCATGCATGCTGCCAAAGATCCTACGTCCTGTCACGGCATGCAGGAGCCCCATTCCAGGCCAACACAAGACTCCAGGACCCCAGCTACTGTGATTCTACAATCCAGCAGGCTGCCATGCATCCCCAAAAGATTTCAAATCAATGCTCTGAAATCTAGATCCATAAGGTACACCAAAACAAGGTTCCAGACTGAAGCAGCTTTCTGGAAAAAAGTGGTCATCAGAAGGGTGGTGTCTGACCTGACCCTTTGATCTGCAAGGAAGAAGTACCTCTAGACCTGCCTACCTTCACCACAGGGAAACTCTATTCAAAGATCCAGAAGAAGAATATCAAAAATGAGGAATCAAAATAGAAGAGGTTCATTCACCTCAAGTCCACAACTCCCCAACCAAGGAACACATGGACAGGAAGCAAGATGAAAACCTAGAAGTAATTATCAATGACCTGGTTACTAAGAGGAACAATGAACTAAAAGATGATTTAATAAAGGATATAAGTGAGAAAATGCAAAAGATTTAAAACTCTATTATCAAAGAAATAGACATGCTGGAAAAGGAAGTAATGTGAGCTAAAAACTTAGTCAATCACATTAAAACAATAATTGATGAATTTAATAACAAACTAACCTCTATAGCAAACAGAATCTCAGGTCTTGAAGAAAGAACTTCTGACTGCAAAGATAGGCTGAGTAAGTTTGACCGTATGTATGACAAAAGGGAAAAAACTAAAAGAACACGAGCAGAATGTCTGTAATGAAATAAAAAAATCTATAAGTAATTGGAATACAGGAAGAAATCGAAACAGAAATGGAAGGTATAAAGAACATCCTCAATGAAAGAGTTAAAGAAAAATTTACCCCTATCAGAATAGAGTCAGAAGTTCTCATCCAGGAAGCATACAGGACCCCTAATAGGCCTAATCAAATGAGAAGTTCACTGAGATTCATCACATTCAAAATATGTAATGGGGAAATGGAGGAAGAATATTAAAAGCTGCAAGAGAGCAAAACCAAACCATATTCAGAGGCAAACCAATAAGGATCACATCTGAATGTTCAGCTCAGACTCTAGAAGCAAGAAGATCCTAGAAGGAGATCTTTCAATGTCTGAGTGACCACAAGCTACAAACAAGAATACTCTACCCAGAAATACACAGTTTCAAATTCAAAGGGGAAATAAGAACATTTCATGATAATAACAAACTTGCAGCATTCATGAACAGAAAACCAGCATTATAAAG
>PVKS010014088.1:0-41612 GCA_004027875.1 Aplodontia rufa | reverse complement strand
AAATGCTTACAAAAAAGGTCCAGGGGTGACAGGTTGAACAAATAGCATTTCTGTCCCTCACTGTGCTTCACCAAGTAACACCTCCATCCCTCACGAAATTAGTCCAGAAAGTACAATGGGGACAGGCTGGAAAAAGAGTACCTCATTCCTCACAGTGCTCAATCAGCAAAACAGCATTTCTGTCCCATATACCACCTCGTCCACTGGCAGTTGGCAGGATGAGTGGTACTTATTCTCTTGACAATGGCCTCAATTTCGTAGCAGTTGCCACAGAAAAGGGTTTTATAAGTTAGGCTACAGAAGTAGTGACATCACTAGCTTAGCTTGCTTTGTCCCAATTATGATCAACATCCCAAAGAACTTGGGGTGCATGCAAGAAAATAGCTCCCTACAAACAATACTAACTTGCCCTGATTTCATGCATACATAAGAGAAACCAGTGTCCTTCAAGATAATATTTATCTGGACATTCTGGTCTAAACTTGCTCTCTTGTTCCCTCAACTTATCTAGATTTTAGAGAACAGAGAGTAGTTATTTCAGGGACATGGTGTTTTATTGTTCTCCTTTCCTCCAAGCATGACACACTTTCATTAGTTTTTTGGTAAGGCACCAGTTTTAGCCCTCACTATATACCTAATAAAAAAGTGACTCAAATGAAGGTCACATCATGCAGTAGGAGCCAGTATTCTGAACACAATTACATCTGACTCCAAAGCCATAGTACTTTCCACTAAGCCACACTGCCTCACAAATAGATTTCTTCCCCAAAATTTTATTTCTTTAGCTCATTGAAATAATATGTGGTCTTTCCCCAACCTATTAATCCATTAGCTGTCTTTTTAAAAAAAATATTAGGATTAGGATATCAATTAAAGTAGAAAAATGCTTATAAATGCTGTTATGTAAAAAATTCATGAGAAAACTATTATATGATGTCAAGTGCCTAAAACTTCACATACAGGAAAAATATTTTAAAATATACTGAGACGTTCACAATGATTCTGAGTTATAGACTCAGACTGTAAACTGTTTAGAAAAATATAGACATATTTGATACATTCCTGAAAGCTTGAGTGTGAAGTAAATCCTACTTTACATATACTAGATACAAAAAAAAAGCTTGCACAGAGATGTCATGGAGAAAACACACATCGATTCACTGCCACCAGGAGCAAACATTGAAATAACGTTTATGCCAGGTGGTTTATCAAAAAGAAAATCTGTTGGGGCTGGAGTGGTGGCTCAGCGGTTACGGCACTTGCCTGGCAAGCACGAGGACCTGGGTTCAAACCCCAGCACCACATACACAACTGAGTGTTGGAGCAACTAAGGCCATGTGAAAAACTCAATAAATTTATTTCTCTCTTTCTCTGTCTCTCTCACTATCCCTCTCTCTTTAAAAAAAAAACAACAAAAAAAAAAACAAAAAACAAAATGTGAACACTTCTAAACTCAGAAGTCCCACTTCAATGTACCTACCCAAAAGGATGATTACTTACATGAAGAAATAAGAGCCAGGCATGGTATGGTGGGACGTGCCTGAAATCCCAGCAGCTTGGGAGGCTGAGGTAGGAGGAGTGCAAGTTTAAAGCCAGTCTCAGCAACTCAGGCCCTAAAGAACTTAGTGAGATCCTGCCTCAAAACAAAAAGGGCTGGGGATGTGGCTCAGTGGTTAAGTGCCACTGGAGTCAATCCCCAGTACAAATAGAAAGAAGGAAGGAAGGACGGAAGCAAGGGAGGGAGGGAGGAGGGAGAGAGGGGAGGAATGAACGGAGGGATGGATATAAGAAATAAGTTCATAAAGGATAATCATCATAGCATTATTTATTATGGTGCAAAGAGTAGAAACCATATGCTAGTTGGAAACAGTTAAGCATATTCTGGGATACTTAATGGAATTTTAAATGATCATTGAAAGTGACCAAGAGGAGCTTGGGAACCATTGCCACAAGAAGCCACGGCATACTGCTGGAATGAACAGGTTAAAGGACAGCAGAAGAGCATCACTGCATCACAGGAACATGGAATTACACGAAGGATCCATATGGCTGCACAGCCTTACTCCTAATGGTTGTTAACTTTTTTCTTTTATAATGTTTTATTGAGAAAGAATTCACACATCACAAATTTCAAGTATTTTCTCCAATTGTATTCTTTTTAATATTCTTTTTCTATATTACATTCCTCACATTTCCACTGCATTCACTTGTCAATTTCTGTGAGGAAAAAAAAAGCAGCTAAGATTTTGATAGGGATTGTACTGCATCTATAGATCAATTTGGGAAACTCTTCCATCTTAACAATATCAAATCTCAGGGCTGGAGCGGTGGCTCAGTGGTTTCAGCGCTTGCCTTACAAGCATGAGGACCCGGGTTCAAACCCCAGCACCACGTACACAACTGAGTGTTGGAGCAACTAAGGCCATGTGAAAAACTAAATAAAGTTGTTTCTCTAAAAAAAAAAAAAAAAAAAAAATATCAAATCTTCCTTCTATGAATACAAGATGGCTTGCCTTTCATTTAGGTCTTCTTTAACTTTTTTAATTTTTATTATTTTTATTATAATTTGACAATTATAAATGTGTAAGTTTGCAAGGTACAAATATTATGATATATAAATACAATGTGGAATCATTAATTCAACTAGTAAACACATCCATCACTTTAACCTTTTTTTGTTAAGTGTTTTGTGAGAACATTTGAAATTTACTCAGCAATTTTGAAATGTAAGATATCGTATTATTAGCTCTATTCATTAGAACTTCTCCTTTGACCATCATCTCTCCATTCCCCACCTGCGACCACTTTTCCACTTTCTGCTTCTACGAACTTGTTTTAGATTCCACATATACATGAGATTATGCAGTGTACGTCTTTCTGTGCCTGATTTATTTCACTTAGTATGATATTCTCCAATTCCACACTGTTGTTGCAAATCAATTTTTGTCCTGGTCCGGCTGGGTTCTGACCGGAGGGACAGGCTGGGGATGAGAAAGAACACAGGCAAGAGATCCAGGTGGAGCGGTCTCACTTTATTCAAGCTTTACATCTCTTTTTATAATCCTTCTAAGGGAGTTGCCAGGGGTCATGCAGACCAAAACTAAGGAACAGCCTGTGGTTCGGACGCTCCTCCAACCCACCCTGATCCTCTTTTGCACAACAATTAACAAGCTTAA
The DNA here is from genome assembly GCA_004027875.1 of Aplodontia rufa. Taxonomy (NCBI): domain Eukaryota; kingdom Metazoa; phylum Chordata; class Mammalia; order Rodentia; family Aplodontiidae; genus Aplodontia; species Aplodontia rufa. Next base: position 38,436 of record PVKS010014088.1, on the reverse strand, counting down.
CAGAGTGGGACCTAGCAGCCCCTCCTGAAGGAACCTATGCAAATAGTAACAAGATCACTCTGGGGCAGCTGACCAAATGGAGCGAAGTTCAGACACCAACAAATTTTCTTCGTTTTTAAAGATGAATAGTATTCGTGTGTGTGTGTGTGTGTGTGTGTGTGTGTGTGCATCCCTCATTTTATTTATTTATCCATTCATCTGGTTATAGACACTTAGGTTGATTCTGTAACTTAGCTATTATAAATAGTCCTGCATTGAACATGGAGTGCAAACATTCCTTCAATAAACTGACTTCTAATTTGGGGGTTAAAACCTAGAAGTTAGATTGCTGGATCATGTGGTACTGGAGGAGGCAATGTCCACGAAGTTCTGTCTGACAAAGTCCAGACTTGGGGATGGGCTAGGCAAAGTCAGCCCTGGAGATTGCCAAAACCATCCCTTCTAGAAATTGGCTGTGTTTTAGTAATTATATGTATTATGAATTTACTTAAACTGGAAACTTTCTGATTGTTATAAGAATTGCTTTACTCAAACTACTGTTGCGGATTGTTGAGAAGAATATTAGTAATAACACATATAAAAATCATGGATAATAAAGCTATAATGGCTTTAAAATAAAATTGGATATAGAAAGCAAAATAATTAGAACTAAGGAACAAAGAAACAATATACGTGAAACATTCACCAATACCATCCTGAGTGCTCACATTGTATTGTGAACTTTGAGTGAGAAAGTCGTGTTTACCTTTCCTGTTGTTACAGAGGATGAGCTTTAACTCCCTAGCAGTAAATAAAACATGTTTACCCTTTTTTGTCTTCGCAGAGGTTAGGCTTTAACTTTCTAGCCCATAGGTTAGGATGCACAGATAACTTTATAGGATTAACATTTATAGAACCTAGGATAGCTATGGAATATCTAGTAAGGTTACTATAACAAAATAGTTTTTAGATATAGAAATTGTAATAGCCTATATCATAGTCTAAATAAATAAAAAACTTTTCATTTATGCTAGGATAGGGCTTCTAAACTAATGCAGTGCAGTGAGCTTTAAGGCTTCTCTTATCTAGTGAGGTAATGGTTTGCAGAAACATCTAAAGGAATTTAGGGAGACAGAATTTGATGAAGTGTTTGGTCTCTGTCCTTTGTAAATGCAGGTTTAAACAATATGGTCAATGTGACGGGGAGGTTGAGGCCATATTGTACCAATGGATGATACTTTAAGTATTTTTATGTCTGATGCTCTGAAACAGTTTAAACCAAATAGTTACATAAGGTCATTATGGTGGGGAAGTCGAGGGTGTGAATTATACTAATGGTTGATGCTTTAAGTTTACCGGGAACGAAAAAGAGAATTGTATAATGAAGCTGATGATGAAAGGCTTGTTTGTGCACCTGTATAAAAATGTTCCACAATAAAGAAAAGATGGCATTTTGCTCAAGCAGGGAACTGTGTCTGCTTGCAACTTGTCCCGGAGGTTCCAGCCATTCCTCCACACCGACTCCACTCCTCATTCGGGGACTCAAGTGGTACTTAATTTCTTTTTTAAATGCTTTATAGTTTTCAGTGTACAGGTCTTATATTTCTTTTAAGTTTGTTCCTAAGCATTTTATTATTTTTTGATGCTATTGTAAATGAAATTATTCTCTTAACTTTATTTTTGCTTATTTGTGTATTTTTTGTGTTATTGGGAATTGAACAAGGGTTTTAGGGTGGACACTTCCAGTTCTTTTTATTTTTTATTTTGAAACAGGGTCACACCAAGGCTGCCCTCTAACATTATAAGAGTTGCTGGGATTACAGACATGTAAAACCATGCCTGGCTTAACTTCATTTTCGAATTGCTCATTTCTAGTATGTAGAAATACAGCTGAGATTGGATTCTTGGTCTTGTATCTTGTAACCTTGTTCAGCTCCTTTATTGGCTCTCCTACTTTTTGTAGATGCCTGAGGACTTTCTAGATAGGAGATCATGTTATCTGCAAATACCGTTTTACTTCTTCCTTTCCATTAAGGATGCAATGGTTAAACAGAGGTGGTTACAATGAACATCTTTGTCAAGTCTTGATCTTAGGGGGAAAACTTTCAGTCTTTTTACTGTGAAGCATAATGTCAGCTGTCGGTTGTCATAGGTATCTGTTCAAGAGTTGGGGAAATTCCCCTCATTCCTAGTTTAATGTTTTTTATCTTGAAAGGGTGTTGAATTTTATCAAAAACTCATCTGAAGCTATTGAGATGATCATGTGGAGTTTGTTTTTTATTTTATTAATATGGCATATCACACTGATTGTATATGTAGCAAACTTACACTTCTGGGATAAATCCTATTTAGTCATGGTATATAATCCTTTTATAGATTGCTGGTTTCCATTTATTAGTATTTCATGAAGGATTTTTTGCATCTAGATTCATAAGAGATATTGGTACATAGGTTTTTTGGTGGTGCTTTGGGGGGTGTGGGTACTGGGGATTGAACCCAGGAGCACCTTACCACTGAGCTACATCTCCAGTTCTTTTTTTTTTTTTTTTCAGTTTAAGACAAAGTCTCACTAAATTGGGATCCTCCTGCCTCAGCCTTCCAAGTCGCTGGGATTAAAGGTGTGCACCACCACACTTGGCTTTTGTGGTACCATGTCTGACTTTGGTACCTGAGTTATGTTGACCTCATAAAGTATATTCCCTCCTTTTATGCATTTTTGGGAAGAATTTGTGAAGAGTTGATGTTAATCCTTTAAACATTTGGTAGATTTTTACCAGTGAAACCATCTGGTCTCAGGCCAATTTTCTGGAAAGATTTTTGCTTACTAATTCAACATCTTTTCTTATTATAGATTTATAAAGAGTTTACATTTCTTGGGTCAGTTTCAGAAGTTTTTGTGTTTCTAAAAATTTGTGGGATTTTTTTTCTTAATGTTGGGAACCAAACCTAGGGCCTTGTGCATGCTAAATACATGCTTTATCACTGAATTACACCCTCTAGCCCCAGAATTGTCCATTTCATCTAGGTTATCTAATTTGACACAGAATTACTCACAGTATTACCTTATAAATTATTTTATTTCTGTAAGGTCAGTAGTACTATCCCCACTTTCATTCCTAATTTTAATAACTTAGATCTTCTCTCTTTTATGCTTGTCAGTCTAGCTGAAAGTTGTCAACTTTGTTGACCTTTACAAAGAACCAACTTCTGGTTACCTTGACTTTTTTCTATTGTTTTCCTATTTTCTATTTCATTGATTTATACTTTATCCATTAATATTTTCTTCCTTCTCCTAGCTTTAGATTCAGTTTGCTCTCTTTTCCAAACTCTTAAAGTAAAAGCTCAGTTACTGATTTGAGATCTTCTACTTTTCCATATAGACATTTATAGCTGTAAACTTATTTCTAAGCAAAGCAGTAGCTGTATCCCAACAGTAGTTTACCTTAAATAGGGAATTTCATTTTTTTCTTTCTTCTTTGTATTTTCATGTACAGTTTGAAATTTTTAAAAAGCATGACATTTCCCAAAAGCAATGAAATCACACTTAAAATAAAGCCTGAGGAAATTATTTTGTAAAACAAATACAATGCTCTGGGGTTTTTTTTATTTTTCACTTTTTATTTTTTTATTAGATGGATATAAAGTTATAATTGAGGGGGAAACATTATCAAACATTCAAGAACCAATGTATATATACTTAGTTATCCAGGGCTAATGCCATATCATGGATGCCCAGCTTGGGTTCCCCATGTTTTTGTTTCCCCCAGAAGAACCCCTGAGTTAAATGGATATCTTGTAGAGGTCAGAGATCTCCTTCTGAGATGATTCCCCCATATTCCCACCCTCCAGTCTCCTAGGTGTTCTTTCTAAGCCCTCTCCCTACCCCCACCCTACGCCTCCAAGTATCCAATGCTCTGGTTTTTACACTTTTCAAGTTCTGTTTTGTCTTTTGGGTGTTTTGGTTGAAGAAAAGTGTAACTATTTTGATAGTATGAGAAATACATATAGTTTACATGTAAGAGAGAGGTAAGAGAAATAGACCACACTACTGGAGGTGTTCTTTTCAATGACAGGATCACAGGTAACTCCTTATTTCTCTACTTCTCCATATTTAAAATATTCTTTATCATGGGAGAATTAAAAATTACTAAAATATAAAATACTTTACCTAAATCATTTCCTTCATATCTGCCACTTTCTTTTCCTAATCTTTGCGTCCCTCATTACCTGGAACTGACAGTCATAAAATTTGTCAGAAGACAAATTCAAGCCAAGTGTGCTGGCACATGCCTATAATCCCAGCAGTTTGGGAAGTTTAGGCAGGAAGATTACAAGTTTGAGGCCAGAATTGACAACTTAATGAGACCTTGTCTCAAAGTAAAATAAATTAATAATTTAAAGGTCTGGAGATATAGTGGATGTTGCTCCTTGGTAGAAGAGCACCCCTGAATTCAATCCTCAGTACCTCAAAAATAAAAAAAGACAAATTCATTTATAATAATGCTGGTGAGGGGCTGGAATGGTGGCTCAGCGGTTACGGCATCTCCCTGGCATGGGTGAGTACACAAGTTCAAACCCCAGCGCTACATACACAATGAGGTCACAGAGCAACGAAAGCTACATGAATAGCTAAATAAAACTGATTCTCATAAAAACATAATGCTGGTGACATAATAATGTTCAGAGTTGAAAACTCATGACAGAAATTTCCTGATATCCAGGAATGAAAGTGTCTACTACAAGAATGTCAATAAAATTATTTTCTCATGCTAATGCCAACATTTTATCATCACAGCTAAAACAAAGTGTCCTTCCAAGCCAATCCAGTTTATGATCCAAGGTAGAAGCTGGATGCAGTGGCATATGCCTATAATCCCTGAGACTTGGGAGGTTAAGACAAGAGGATCATAAGTTCAAGACCAGCCTCAGCAACTCAGCAAGGTTTTCAGAAACCTAACAAGACCTGTCTCAGAAATAAGCAATAAAAAGGACTGGGCCATAGTTCAATGGTTAGGATAGTTAAGTGCCCCTGGGTTTAATCCTTAGTACAATAAAAAAAATGCAAGTTGTAGAGAACACACCACACATTGGAATTCTCCAGTAAATAAAGAAAAAGAAGATTAGAAGATGGATAATTTTTAAAAAAAAGAGAGAGAGAAGGACAGTGAGAGAGAAAGAGAGAGAGAGAGAATCATTTTTTTTATTGAGTTTTTCACAAGACTTTCATTGCTCTGACACCTAGTTGTGTACGTGGGTGCTGGGGTTTGAACCCATGTACTGGCGTATGCCGAGCAAATGCTGTAACCATTGAGCCACCACTCCAGCCCCAAAGATGGATAATTTTAACTAGAATGAAAAAACATTCATTTATCCAACAAAGAAAATGCTGAGAGTCTCTTCCCTTGAAAAGGATTGCACACACATTGACTCATCTGCACCCCAGAGGCTAACCAAAGCACCTGCATATACTTTTTAAAAGTACTTCCCCCTAGGGTCAAACTTGAGAGAGAAGTGATTTGGAAAGATGGGCATTAGTAGACTGCATCAGACTTCAGTTCTGGGGAAATAAGTAATAGGGCAACAGGAAGAGCATGTTGCACTAAGAACATAACAAAAAACTACAAAGAATAAAACAATAGAATGAATATAAAACTAATTCAAGAAAATTTCCCTGAAATTAATATATATATACATATACATATATATGCATGTGTGTATATACATATATATTTATCAAACCACATATTGAAAGAGCATACTGTGTACCCGAGATTATGAATCCAAACTAACTGATACCAAGACATACAGTCAAGGATTGTTACATCCAGTGAAATTGACTTTCTAGTGTAAAGTGCACAAATAACTTTATTAGCAATATACAAGAAAAAGGAGACTATTAGAGAATATTATTCCTATAAGCCTTTTTGTTTGTTTTTGTTTTAAGAGAGAAAGGGACATCGAGAGAGAGAATCAATTTTATTTAGATTTTCATGTGACTTTCATTGCTGAGACACTTACATTGTACATGTGGTGCTGGTATTTGAATCCGTGTCCTGGCACATGCTAGGCAAGCACCATAACTGCTGAGCCACTGCTCCAGACCCCCGATAAGCCCTTTTGAGGCAAAAAGGTAGATTACTCATAGGCAGATAGGACACGGGTCTTGGAAGAGAAGGGAAGAAGAGAATGAGACTGTGCTATCCTGGAGGCAGACATTGAGCCTGGAGAACATGCTGTCACTGCTCCTGGCAGTTGCAACCCCTACCCTGATCCATAGCAATAGCCAACTACAAAGTCTAAAGCACTTCCTCTTATGCCAACAAACCCTCACCCAACCTGTGCCAAAAAAGGTTTAGAAGTCACTTTTCTCCAAATTTGCTGGGAAGACAAAGCAGAAAGGGTTGATTGGCCCCTTGCTAAATCCTATATTTACATGTCAGCTCACCAATCAATTATAAGGAAGGATCAAGTCCATAAAAACCCCTAAACAGACACCTATCAGTAACCTTCTTTGGGACTCCTCTCCCTTCAGGAGCTTTACTTTTTTTCTTTCTATTACTCTAGTAAATCCTATTACTTTATTCTCATCCTTGTGTCTGCAGATTTTTAGTCTTTGAATTCATGAGACAAAGAACCCACCCATCCACACTCCCTGTTACATGAATGGCAGCTCATCCAGGATCAACTGAAGGGTAACTAACAGGGCAAGGGAGCTCCCTTCTTTCTTTCCTGTGCTCTTTCTTTAAAAAAAAAAAAAAACTGTCTTTAAACTTTGGATACCTGTGATCCTGTTAAAAGTGACTAGCATGGCTGCCAGCTTTAAAACTCAGGAGACAGACTTGTTGGAGAGGCAGGGCTGACCCCTCTTTGCCTAGGCAGTGGGAATGTGGGTCCTTGTTTCGGTTTTCTTTCTGTGGGAGAGAACTGGTGGGTGGTACAGAGAAAGGCTTGAGACAATTGAAGGCAGAATGCTAGGGTAGCTAAGGACCCACCCATCCATGCTCTATCTTACACTTTCTTTCTTTCTTTCTTTTAAAGAAAGAGGGGACAGTGAGAGAGAGAGAGAGAGAAACAGAGAAGCAATTCTTACTTAGTTTTTCATGTGACTTTCATTGCTCAGACACTTTGTTGTGTACATGGTGCTGGGGTTTGAACTCATGTACTTGTGCATACCAGGCAAGCACCGTAACCGCTGAGCCACTGCTCCAGGCCCTCTATCTTATACTTTCTGAAGAATCAATTACAGCTTAATATGAACTTCAATGAGAATAATCATTGCAGTGGAATAAAACATATAAAAATGTTTAAGTATGCGAGTTTATCATTGTATTTTTTTAAAGAGAGAGGGATGGTGTGGGGAAGGCAGAGAGAGAAAGAGAGAGAATTTTTATGGCAGGGACCCTCTCCACCATGTTGCTTGACAAAGTCCAGGCATGGGGATGGGTTTGGCAAAGCCACCATTCCAGGAGACTGCCATCGTTATCTTTCCTAGGAATTGGATGTTTTCTTATAATGATCATACTTATAACTATACATTTGCAAATTAAATTTCCATGAAAATTTGTTATTGATGATAAAGATTGGTGTAAAAGTAATATTACTTCATGAGGTTTGTGGAGTCTGGGGGATGATGAGAAATGCCTCGATAAATTTACTAATACAACACTGAAAAGCCCAGATAACCAAATACCCAACTTTGAAAAATCCTTAAGAAAATTACATTTATAGGAATTACTCTCACCCATGTTGACTACATCTAGTCCTGCTAATGCTTTGCCAGTTGAACAACTAAAGACAAATAACAGGAAGTTTGTTGTTCCTACAGTGCTGGGACCACCATTTGTGGCCTATAGTATTGGAGGCCATTTGTGGTATCCACCTAGAGGAGCCCAAGTAAATAATTATAAAGATCCTCCACCCACAGACCCACCTTTGCCTTTTACAGGAATATATAATGAAAATGGAGAATGCTAATATTAATGATAAATGGACTAATGTCCAGCGCTTGCCCTTTCTTCAAAGACTTGGATGTCAGGGGCCACTTTGGAGATGTAGGGCAAAGGAAAAAGAAACAGCATATACAAACAGTTACACAAATATTATCTTAAAATTAAGTGTCCACACTGCATGCTATATGAGTGATTAAGGAACATGATGTTTTTCTACTTCTCATTTTGCCTTTGTTTTTAAATAGTTTATGTTTCAACTTCTCAGATCACAGTAAGGACACATAAATATTTTTGTAGGATTAAGGTTACTAATAGTAGTGTTACAACAACATAATCTTAGTTAATATGAAACTGTAATACAATGCTAATTGTTCGCTTGGAAAAGAGTATTAAAGCTAGACAATATTGTGTTGTTTAAAATAAAAAAATTTTCTAGTAAAATGCTTATACAAATACTTCTGAATAAATATAGAAAGCTGACCTAATGTACTCTTTAAGTGTAACACGGACAGAGGGTGTAATGTCTCAAAAAAAAAAAGACACTTGAAGGAAAAAGAAAAAGAAACACTGTGGTTAATAACAAATCTTATGATTAATTGATGGTAATTTTTATCCTGCTTGCTTTCACATTGTATAAATGATACATAAGGGAAATCAAAATAAAACTGAGCAGCACTTGCTTCAAGTTGCTCCAGGGGTTCATGTTGTTCCTCTGCACTGACTCCACTCATCCTTTGGGGACCCTCTAAGTTGCTGGTGCTGGTTCCCAGCATTTTTCTTTAGTTTTTCATGTGGCCTTCGTCACTCCGAGACTTCACTGTGTACATGGTGCTGGGGTTTGAATCTGCGTACTCACACATGCCAGGCAAGTGCCATAACTGCTGAGCCACCATTCCAGCCTATATCGTTGTATTTTTTAAACTAACTATCTTTGCAAGGTGTAAAGGAGAAATTTATCCTGAGAACCAGTAAACAAGAAAAAGAATTAGACATTTATCCTACCTCTCTAAATGAAATGTACCTCTGAGTAACCAAACAGGTAGAAGTATCTTTTTATAAAAGCATTTCACCAAATAAATTTTTAAAAATAGAATTATAATATACTATTTCACAATCCCAAATTAATAATCTAGGCAGTGAGCACCAACGCTGCAAGAATCACACACACACACACAAATCCAATTTTAGCAATGAAAGTTTGGAAAATAAAAATCTTCTAAGTATCATTTACAAAAATGTTCCAACACGAAATAATAAGCACAAGCTAACAGAACATACGCAGGACAAAACTATAAGTAAAATCAAAGGACTAAATAAATGTAGGGATGCACAATATTTATGGATTAGAAAAGTGGACTTGGTAAAAATATTCTCTTCAAATTGGCCAGGGACAAGTTGATTCTAAAATTTCTATGGAAAGGCAAAGAAACTAGAATAAGACTACCTGATTTTAATACTTATGATATAATTATAGTAATCAAGATAGACTAGTATTAGCAGTACAACACATAGATGGAATCACACACGTGACCTTCTTTCACCTAGCATATTTTCAAAAGTTGACCCACACAAACATGACCAACTAATTTTTGACAAAGGTACAAAGACAATACAAAGATGAAAGAAGAGTTCTTTCCACAAATGGTGTTAGAACAATTAGAGCGCCATATGCAAAAAAAAACAAAAACAAAAAAAAACTTAACCTCCACACCTTCTACAATGTTAACCCAAAAATGGATGAGGTGTAAATATAAAATTTTCAGGAGAAACTCTTTATGATGTGGTTTTAGGCAAAAAATTCTTAGAAATGACACCAAAAACAATTCAAGAATGAAAAGGTTGACAACTTAAAATTAAAAGCTTTTTAAAAGAAAGAACCTATTTAAAAATAAAAAGGCAAACTACAGGGGCTGGAGCCATGGCTCAGTGGTATAATGCTTGCCTTGTGTGTGAGAGGACCTGGGTTCATACCCCAGCACCACATATACAACTGTTCAGAAAATAAAAACCAGAAGAAAAAAATTAATAAAATTGATTCTCTCTCTCTCTCTCTCTCTCTCTCTCAAAAGAAAGAAAGGCAAGTTACAGACTGGATGGAAATATTTACAAATGATGTACTCAAAAAAGGTAAAAATCAGTTGGGCGCAGTGGCACATGTCTGTAATCCCATTTAGCAAGGACCTAAGCAACCTAACAAGACCCTGTCTTAAAATAAAAAATAAAAAGGGCCAGAGATGTGACTCAGTAGTTAAGCACACCTAAGTTTAATCCCTGCTACCAAAAAATAAAAGATAAAAGAAATCATACCCAGATTGTATTTAAAACTTCAAAACTCAACTAAAAGATAACAACACAATTTTTAGATGGGCAAAAGACTTGAACACACATATGGATAGGTATAGAAATGAAAACTAAGGACATCGAGAGAACTATAATGTAAAACATGATGTCATACACCTATTAGAATGGATAAAATAAAAAATACTGACAATTCCAAGCACTGACAAAGATTCAGAACAAGTCCAACACTGCTGTTGAGAGTACAAAATGGCACAGCCACTCTAAAAGTATTTGGCAATTTCTTGTACATTTAAAAAAATATTCTTACCATGTGATTGAGCAGTCCCATTCCTGGATATCTACCCTAGAGAAATAAAAAGTAGTAATCATATATTTAAAAAAGCTTATAATGGGGCTGGATAGGTGGCTCAGCGGTTACAGTGCTTGACCTGTATATGAAAATATACATGATGGAATAAGAGCAAGTTCTCTGAAGGGTTAACATATGATGATGAAGACATAGTCATGGGATGAAATTCTCATGAACGCCTGAGATCTTAGACCATAACAGGAACACCTGTGGTCAGTCTAACTCCCATGTGAAGATAACAATATTATTCAATAATAAGAGTTCATATTTGGGTGAAGGGAGTGACACATCTGGAGAGAAGAAAGATACAGATGTTATATAACCTGAGTTTATGATTAGGTGAAGGACATAGACTCTTAGGAAGTGGAGATGCAGGACATCTGGTATAGATAGATAATAGTGTTACTCAGACAAAAGCTATAAACAAGGGATTCATTGCCAATGTTTCATAGCTTGCTCATTTGTAAACTATCACAACTGAACTGGAAACTATCACCACTAACTTGAGAGCTATCATAAGAAATAAATAGCTGCACAGAGTGTCACCAGCACTCTTGTGCAGCCTTGCCTTGAGTCCCCTGGTTTCTCGCCTCAGTTCTCCGGCATTATCTAAGAGGTGATCGCAAGCACCTCTCTCAGACCTGCACGAGTGAGACGGGTTTGAAACCCAGTGCTGTATATGCAATGACGTTTTGGAGCAATGAAAGCCACATGAAAAACTAAATAAAAATGGTTCTCTCTTTTTCTCTCTCTCTGTCCCTCTCTCTCTTAAAAAAAAAAAAAAGCTTATAGTGGCTCTGTTCATAATTCCCAAAACAACACACAGGTGAATGGATAACTATGGCACAGTCATTCAACGAATACTACTCAGCACATGTCGTTAGTATTTAGAAGAATCAAGAAGTCATTCTGTGTGAAAATCCCTCTCAAAAGGTTAAAGGCTATATTATGCTATTCATATGACATGTGAAAAGACAAACTGGTTATCAGTTGTCAAAGATGTCAATGATACTGCATGTACAGTGGCACACACCTGTAGCCAACATTCCACTTTAAATAATAGAACAATGAAATGGAAAATAAACAGAAATAGAAGACTTAAGTAACACTACAAGCTAGTAGATGTAATGCTTTCAGAACATTCCACACACTCATAGCAGAATATACATTCTTCTTGAGAATGCACAAGGAAGAGTTTCAAGGACAAACCTTACATTAGGCCATATAAGGCTCAATAAATTCAAAAGCACTGAAAGAGTGAACAAAGGGGAAAAGAAAAGAAAGAAAGAAAATGAATTATAAGGGAATACTGTTTCCAAACATATTAGGTGACCTAACTGAAATGAACACTTTTTTTTTTTTTTAATACCAGGGACTGAACCCAGGGGTGCTTAACCCAGCTTTTTTTTTTTTTTAATATTTTTAAATTGCTAAATTGCTGAGGCTGGCTTAGAACTTGCAGTCCTCCTAGCCTCAGCCTCCCAAGTCTCTGGGATTACAGGTATGTATCACCATGCCTGGCTGAAATGAACAAATTCTTATAAAGAAAAAAATTACCCAAATAACTCAAGTAGTAGTAGAATGGAAATAATTCAAACATTCACCATTGAAGAATGAATAAACAAAATGTATTATTCCCATATAATAGGATAATATTAACCATCAATGAACCTTGAAAACATTATGCTAAGTAAAAATGGCCAGACAGCATGTAGCATACTGTATAATTCTACTTAAATTAAATGTCCATAATAGGCAAATCCATAGAAACAGAAAGAAGATTTGTGGATGCCCAGGGGCTGGGAAGAAAGGAAGTAGGGTGTGTCTGTTAATGGGTACAGGGTGTCTTTTGGAAATAATGAAAATATTCTGAAATTAGATAGTTGTAAAATTCACCCAACTCTTTGAACAAACCAAAGAGCACTGAATTACACATATTAAAAGTGTGAATTTTATAGTCTTTGAATTCTATTTCAACTTTTAAAAGGACATTAAGAAGTCAGGTGTGGGGGCTCAGTGGTTTCGGTGCTTCCCTCACATGCACAAGGACACGGGTTCAAACTCCAGCACCATGTACACAACAGTGTTGGAGCAACGAAGGTCACATGAAAAACTAAATAAAATTGGTTCTCTCTTTTTCTCTCTCTTTATGAAAAAAAAAAAAAGAATTAATCAGGTGTGCTAGTGCACGCCTGTAACCCCAGCAACCCCAGAGACTCAGGCAGAAGAATCACAAATTCAAAGCCAGTCTCAGCAACTCAGTGAGGCCATAAGCAATTTAGTGAGATCCTGTCTCAAAATAAAAAATATAAAGGGCTGGGGATGTAGCTCAGTGGTTAAGTGCCTGTGGGTTCAATCTCTGGTATCAAAAAATTAATAAAATTTAAAAGGTCATTGAGACGATTAGAAATTTTTTAATGAGTTCTATACTAGATAATATTGTGTTGTTAATTTTCTTGAGTTTGATAATATATTTATAAGAGAATATTCTTGTTTTTAGAAATACACTGACATATTTAGGGGCAAAAGGTCGTGAAGTCTATAACTCATTCTTGAATGATTCAACAAATATAATAAAAACAAAATAGAATGAGCCTTTGAGGCAATTGCTTGCAAAATGTTAACTGATAATTCTAGGTGAAGGATACATAAAAGTTCATTCCTCCATACTTACAAGTTATTGCACTATTTTACATTTGAAATTTTTCAAAATAAAGTATTTTTAAAGGAAAACATACGGGGAAAAATGAAAGGGCTAAGCAATATTCCACGCATAAAAGTCACATGGAAATGCAATGTCAGGGCAGTATCCCATGTGTATTTGTCAATATTTTTTACATTCGTGACAGAAACCCATTTCCAACTGGTTTATCACAAGAGGACATTTATTAGCTTAAAGGATTATACAGTCCAGAAACGAGTCCAGTCAAAAAGATATTGCTGGATCCCCATGTTCAAATGATATCCTCAGAATGGCTTACTTTCTTCATCTCTATTCTCTGCTTCCCTCCATATTCATCTCAGTATCAAGCAGTTTTGCTATTTCTGGTAAAAAGATGATAGCATGTCCAGGTTTATATTCTATCCTGCCAGCAACTCCATTAAAATAAGTAAATAAAAGCATGATTGTTTAACAGCTCCAAACCAGTGTTTCATTGCCTGTGACTGACCTTACACTTACAGAAGCAAAGGAATGGAAAATTTCTTTTTTTTTTTGTCTCAAGAGACAAAAAAAATTTTTTTTTAAATCAAGAGACAAAATTAAGTAAAACAAAACCACATTCCATAAAAGTGGTCTCCCTTCCTTTCTTGTTGCCTAATTGATCTGTTTTCCCCAGAGACAGCATTGCTACCAGTTTTTCACAACCCTCCTTCCAGGGTAGTTAAAGGTGCCCCAAAATGTGAGAGGTGATGACACCTCATGAGGAAAGCCAATCACCATGATATGCTAGCTATGCTCACAATTCAGAAGAAAGTACTTTGCTGAAGAATAAAGACCACACTAAAAAATTAAAAATCAGAAATAAAACAAATAGAAGTGACATCAGTTATTAACATGGAAATAGGTAAGCTTTGAATTACATGAAACACGTCCCTCATAGAAGAGAACTGGCTTTGATATCACTTCTAAATTACCTTTGCTCTAGGCCTTAATGGCCATGAGACCTCAGGCAAGTGACTTAATCTCTCAAAGCCTCAGTTTCCACACTGGATATTGGGGATGATAACAGGATTTGACTCACAGCGCTCATGTGAGAATTAAATTAGATGATGCATGTAAAGTGGGTTTGCAGTGCCTGGTACATAATAAACACTCAAGAGACACCAACAGAAACAGTAATGGTAGGTTTTAAAACAGCTGATTTCAAATTATTAATTGGCAAATTATTGCCCCTTGTACCTGATATAACTGCCTTATCTGGGAGCTAAAATCTCCAGTTTTGGCAAACGGCAGGCTGTTTGTGAAAGGGGTTTAAGAATGAACTGCAAATGGGACTAGAGGAAACTTTCTGGGGTGATGGAAATCTATATATTTATTGGGGTGTTGCTGTAAATAAAGGTAAACATTTGTCAAAGCTCATTGAATTGTACTCTTTAAAATATGCGTATTATTACAAGCTAAATCTAATTCTATTTAAAACCAAAAACTAGCATTTTAAGCTAATGACTGTCCTCTCCAGGGAACAAAGGCCCCATTTCTGTTTAGCAAGTGAGAGACAGAAATTGTTTTTGAGGTCTGCATGGTTTTTCTTCCTGCCCTAAAGCAGGTATTTATACAAATGGGTGAGAAAACAAAGAAAATGAAAAGAAAGTTTCAGAATGGGAAAAAATATTTTCACATCATATAACTGATAAAGGACTTGTACTCAGGAATTTTACCCATTATTGATATAGACTTATAACTCAATAAGACACGTAATCCAATTGAAATATAAATGAAATATTTGAACAAATGGCTCATCAAGAAAAATATGAATGGCTAAAAAGTACATGAATAGATGTCAGAGATCTTAAGAGAAATGCACATTAAAGTTACAATGAGATGCCATCACATAGCCACTAGAATGGCTAAAATCAGGCAAGGGATTAGCAAACAGCAGGATTACCTGTTTTTGCAAATAAAGTTGTATTATAAAATAATTACCCCCATTTGTTTATGCATGGTATATGACTCCTTTCACACTACAATGGCCAAGTTGAGTAGCTGAACAGATCATAATGGCCTGCAAATTAAAAACTATTTACTATCTGGCTCTGTATGGGATAAGTTTGCTAACCCAGAAATAGACAATAACAGATGTTGCTAAGAATACAATAGATAAATTACACCTCAGGGTGACCAATAAGAATGTAAAATGGTATATCCACTTTGGAAAACAGTTTTGGGGCTTCTCAAAACATTAATTATAAATTTACCATATGATCCATTAATTCCATTCTTAAGTATCTATCCAAGAGAAATGAGATAATATCCACATAGATTGCATAGAAATGTTCACAGCAGCATTACTACAATGACCAAAAAGTGGAATGAGGAAAATTAAATATCTCTCAGTTGGTAAACAGATAAATTAAATGTGGTATATCCAAACAATGGAGTATTAAGCAATAAAAAAGAACAAAGGAACATACATGATTCATGCTACAACACAGGAGAAGCTCAAGAAAGAGGTCTGGACTGGATGAAGAAATCTGGGTGTCGGGGCTGGGGTGGTGGTTCAGCAGTTACAGTGCTTGCACGTGTGAGTACGCGAGTTCAAACCCCAGCACCATGTACACAATGAAGTGTCCGAGGAATGAAAGTCACATGAAAAACTAAATAAATATTGCTTCTCTCTCTCTCTTTCTCTCTCTCTCTCTCTCTCTCTCACTGTCCCCTCTTTCTTTAAAAAAAAAAAAGAAATCTGTGTGTCAATCACATGTTCATTGAGAGGCTGGGAAAGAATCTGTCAGGAAAGATACTGGATTGAAAAAAGAAGAGAGTCAATGGCTTAACTTTGAGAAGTCAAGATGAAGAACCTACAAAGGAATTTGGGAAGAAGGGTCAGGAAATAAGAGAATTTGGTGTTATGAAATCAGAGGGGAGGGTGCTTCAGGGAGGGACAAGTCAACAATGTCAAATGATGCTTAGAAGACAAAGCATTTTTTCGATTTAGTAACCTGGAGGTTGTGCAATCTATTGCTCTATAACAAACTACAGCTTACAATGACAAACATTTATTGACTCACAGAATTTCCAAAAATCCAGGAGCTGTTTAGCTGGGTGGTTTCATCTGTCTCTCATGAAATGACAGCTTGCTATCATCAGGAAAGCTGATGGGGCTGGGCAACCCTTAGCCAAGATGGCCTACTCACGGCGATTTCTCCCAGAGCAAGCAATCTACAAAAAAAAGGTGGAAGTCACCAATGCCTCACAATCCTATTCCTCAGAAGCAAGTCATTAAACAACAAACTACACTTAAGGAAGCAGGGTGGGAGGATTGGACTCCAACTTTTGAAGGAGGAATATGACAGAATTTGTGGGCATATTTTAAACCACCATAGAGATCAAGTGACCTGAGAGAGCAATATCTCTGTTGAGTAATGAAGAGTAGAAGGTAGACTGGTGTGGGTTAAGAAGTGAATGTGGGGGCTGGAGCGGTGGCTCAGCAGTTACTCTGCTTGCCTGACATGCACAAGTACATAGGTTCAAACCCTAGCACCTATGTATACAACTAAGTGTCAGAGCAACAAAAGCCATGTGAAAAACTCAATAAAAATTGATTCTCTCTGTCTGTCTGTCTCTCTCTCTCTCTGTCCTCCTCTCTTTAAAAAAAATAGATGTGAAGACAGGAAATGAAGCTTAGATGACTCTGAGGAAGTTAGTGAACAAAAGAAAATAAATAGGATGGGAACTAAAGGGGAAAGTGGAATAAAAAAGATTTGGGATGTTTTTAAGAGAACAGACTGAATTATCCTTAATCTGAAGTTTTAAATTAGTCTGAAGTTTCCAATTCTGTTACTGTTTCAACAAAATTGTAGAGGCACATTAAAATAGGTTGGGAATAATAATCTAGAATATCTATATATTATTATATCAATTAATCTTAATATCATTATCTTACAATTATATTATTGCATAAATATATTATGCTATACAATTATATTATGTAATATATACTATATTTAAGTTTTACAGGAGTTCCACATCTGGAATGACAAAACAAAATGGGCTACATACATTGGCAGGATTCAGCTGAGAATAAACAATTGGATATAAGAGAATGGAAAGAAAAACTGAGAGTTAAGGTTTGAGGACATCGAGAGAGTACTGAACCCAGAACATAGTTGTAAGGATGTGACAAGAAATAACACTTCTAGGGCTGGAGCAGTGGCTTGGTGGTTAAAGCGCTTTCCTGGCACTCGAGAATACATGGGTTCAAACCCCAGCACCACATATACAACTAAGTGTCAGAGCAACAAACACCATGTGAAAAAACTCAATAAAAATCGATTCTGTCTCTCTCACACCGTCCTGCCCTCTAAAAAAAAAAAAAGAAAGAAAGAAAAGAAAAGAAACAGCACTTCCAGAAAGGCAAGGGATTGGGGGAACGGGAGGAGGAAGGTAGAGGGCTGTGGTGGGGTGGGGATATTGACCAAATTATATTGCTCTATTGTGTGTATCTAAGAGTATGTGACAACAGACCCCATCATTATGTACAACTATAATACACTAATAAAAAAAGAAGTGCTCAGTTGACAAATAAGCAGATTAAAAATAGACCTGCTTTTGTTTCCGAAAGAAAGAAAGAAAAAAGAAAAGAAAGAACACTTCTAATGCAGGAGGAC
The DNA here is from genome assembly GCA_004027875.1 of Aplodontia rufa. NCBI lineage: Eukaryota > Metazoa > Chordata > Mammalia > Rodentia > Aplodontiidae > Aplodontia > Aplodontia rufa. The sequence continues at coordinate 20,529 of PVKS010014088.1, read as the reverse complement.
GACAGGAGGAAAGAATAAATGTGGTTGGGAGCACATTTGTAGTTTATTTTGAGGTAGATGAGGAAGTTCCCATCTGACCTCTTCAGTTTTCTTGATATGGTAAATGGCAAGGTCTCCTAACTGGGAGAAGGGAACTAGTGAGATAGAAAAAGTTAGGCAGTCAGAGTAGATAGAATGTTTGAGTCGGTCTGGAGGAGACTGGTTTCTCTTTTGACATTCCCTTTGATATGTCAATGAGGCCCAAAGGCAAACACTCCCTGCTGCTAGAGGAGGAACCACTTTCCTTCCCTTGGCCCCTAGGTGCAGGGGCAAGGACATAATGTCTAAGTGCAAGGGCAGGGAGATAAGGACCAAATGGAGAAAGATAGCATATATAAGCGAGGAACTCAACCCCACCATGAGCCCTTAGCTCCCTTCCCCACCTGAGGGAAGTCTGCCCTGTTCTCTCTCTTCTTAAATAAACTGTTTACTCTGCTTGCCTCGGTGTCCCTCGGTTTCATTCTTCTACTCCGAGAGGACAGGAACCCGACATCCACATCACCGGCATCACTAGGATAGTAGAGATTTAAGGAGGTCGAAAAGATGTACATACAGTAAGACATTGTACAGAGTGGGAAATGAAATTGGCCACAAAAATGCAGATTAACTTAGTAGTAGTGTTGAGGGGCGATACGATATTGATAATCACATTAGTCTGCTGGAAGGGAATCTCTGAAAATGGAAAGAGAATGGTATCAGACTGAGGAAGAAAATCAGAACCTAAAATATCCAGAGAAGAAAACTGAAAGGAAAAAGCAAAAGCAACTTGAGAGTTCTTCAAACTCAGAGGCAGTAGGCATGAAGAAATAAGAGTGAGCCCTAAAGCAGGCCCTGCGATGCACACCTGTAATCCAAACTTTTGGGGCAGTTAAGGCAGGAGAATCACAAGTTTGAAGCCAGCCTAGGCCACTGAGACGCTGTCTCAAAATAAAAATAAAACGGGCTGGGGATTATAGCTCAGTGGGAAGAATGCTTACCTATCATGTGTAAAGCCCTGGGTACATTCTCCCGTACTGAAAAAAAAAAGAAAATAAAAAGGAAGGAAGGAAAAAAGGGAGGGGGATGGAGAAAAAGCAAGCAAGCAGCTAGTAATAGAAGAAAAAGATTTTTTAAAAAATAAGAATTCCCATTCAGATTAGATCACTTCAGATTTGATTACATTAGCAAGGATTTTCATGATTTTGCTAATTTACTGAAAAAGCTGCTGGGTGGTGAGTTTGGGGGTGGTTTCTAAGCTAAATTGGATCTCTCAGTTTGCTCTAAACTTTTCAGGATCTTTTCTTGACCACTAACCTAATTTGCTGATGTCAAGAAAGGGTGTGTGTATGTTTCCCATATACTGCTCATTTATTAGATAGTGAAGAAGATAAGTTGCAGTTTCAGTAGAAATTCCCTAGTTTTTGCCAAGTAACTGGCAGCAGAGGCTTCTACCCCTAGGCAGAGGGGTGAGTGAAAGTGTAAGTACCTGAGCCTGAGAGACAGGGCAGTGCAGTGTCCATGAAATGATGTGGTTCTGCTGCCTGGTTCCAGAAAAATGGATACTAACATACCTCATCCAGCAATAAATCCAAACCCTTTCCTGAAGTTACTGGCAACAAGCTGGGATAACCAAAGCCAGAACTGAAATGTGCATAAGAAACTTCAAAACTTAAGATGAACACCTCAAAAAGGACAAAATATTTGAGGAAAACTCTTAACATCAAAGGTGATAAACCCTACACCTCACAAATGAGAGAAGCATTTAAGAAGATGGGATAGAGCAAAAGCAAACAAACTTGACTTGATTTTTCTCTTCTCCCAAGTGAGGCAGAAGAAACTGACTCAGAATGTCTTACACCTGTGGCCAGTTGTTTTGAAATTCACAAGCCAAATATTTCTCTCTTCTATATTCTGGTTCTATTGTGACAATCTCCCTTAAGGAAAAGGATGACTCAGCATAGTTCTGAAAGGAGAAAGAGTTGCATGTTGGATAAAAACACATGGGTTTAGATGTCAAAATATTTTTCCCAGTACACTAAACAAAGGATCATGTTATATGTGTTACAATACTAATGTAACAAACATTTCAAGATTAAAAGCATAAAAAGGACAAATAGTAAAGTTCGTATCAATAAAATAACAACTAACAAAGAAGTATTGAATTTTTATACATCTCTCAGCAAGTTCTAATAGAAATATCAGACCTGCAAGATAATGAAATAAAATTGCATTATAACAACTTTTCTCCCTAATGAAATGAGCACTATATGGTGTGTGCATACACACACACAACTTTCTCAAATCAGTAAACTAGACTGGTGGTCAAATAAAAGAACCTGAAGAGTCTCAACCAAAGGGACAGGTCCAATTTAACTCAGAAACTGTTGTGGGGTCTGGTTATCTACGCAGAGTAAGACCACCAGAGACCAGAGTAAAAAAAAAAAATTGTTTTGGGAAAAGATAAGAAACAGAAAACAGAAGAAACAGACTGGTGCACCTGGACTATTGCTCCAAAGCAAAGTTCAGGGAGAGCAGCAGCCCCAGTGACTCAAGCAGGCTGTTTTTAAAAGAAAATTTTGGCAGGCTTATAAACAGGCTTACAAAAGGGGTCTTTCCCCAAGAAATGAAGCCAGCAAGTTTTAGTTTATCTGTTACAAATTGCACCTGGCAGGCTAGGAGGACAGGCTAGGTGGGGAGCTGAACTATCCGTATCTGAAACCAGCAGCTCCAGAGAACTGCTTCACGGAGACGGTCACAATGACCTTGACTATTTCTGTCCATTTATCACAGCACAATTCAAGGATTTTATTTCCATCCATTTTGACATGATCAATTTTAACTAAATATATTTGTTTTATATCAGCAGGTCTCTACCCTTTTACAAAATTACTCCCAACCTCACCACCCAGCCGCCTTACTAGTGAATTAACAAAATCCTGAAGATCTTTGCTAACGTCATCAAACTTGAAGTGATCTAACTGGAAGTGAAATTCTTTTTTAATCTCTTTTGATTAAGTAGTAGTACATAGAGCTCCTAGAGAAGAATGTGGAAGGCAAAAAATGAAAATGATTCTCAAAAGGGAAATTGTAAGATCTACCCATTAAAATGGGAAAGTGCTCCAAAGAAAGGAAAAAAAACAGGAAAAATAAACTTTTAAAAAAGATTGTTTTATGGAGCATAGTGGCACACAACTATAATCCTAGCAGCTCAGGAGACTGAGGCAGGAGGATTTCAAGTTCAAAGCCAGCCTTAGCAACCTAGCAAGGCTCTAAGTAACTTAGTGAGACCCTGTCTCAAAATAAAAAATAAAAAATAAAAAGGGCTGGGTTGGGGCTGAAGTGGTAGCTCAATGGTTTCAGCGCTTTGCCTGGCATGCGTAAGGACCCGATTTCAAACCCCAGCATCACATACTCAAATGAAGTCTCAGAGCAATGAAAGCCACATGAAAAACTAAATAAAATTGATTCTTTCTCTCTCTCTCTCTGTCCCTTTCTCTTTCTCTCTCTCTCTCTCTCTTTAAAGGTAGGGTGTGTGCCTCAGTGGTTAAGCACCTCTGGGTTCAATTCTTGGTACCAAAATATAAAAATAAAAAAGATTGTTTCAAAGTCACTGATCAGAGGCTGGAGCAGTGGCTCAGCAGTTACAGCACTTGCCTGGCAAGCGCGAGGACATGGTTCAAACCCCAACACTATGTACACAACAGACTGTTGGAGCAACAAAGGCCACATGAAAAATTAAATCAAACTGATTCTTTCTCTTTCATTGTCCCTATGTCTTTTAGAGAGAGAGAGAGAGAGAGAGAGAGAGGAATCAGTTAAAGAAATAAACTATATAGGAATTTTTAAAAAGCCACTGACCAAGGTCCACAAGAAAAGTATCTATAATAAATAGTTAAGTTTATTTACCTTGCTGTAGCAAGGGGAAAAGTACTCCAGGGCAACTATACAGGTCTCAGCAAGAGGAAATTGGAAGTGGCTTTTCTCACAGGATTTGGCCTTGTGTTGGATTATTCCAAGAAAAGTTTAAAAATTGGGGATTAGTTGAGGATCGAGAGTTGTCAATAAACTGGGACAATTCAGTGACTGGATATTTTAGTAATTTCAATCTAGGAGGTCAGAGAATTAAAGCAAGCCTAAAATTGTCATTTTTGTAATGGAGCAGTAGTCACTTGGGTTAGTCAGAAGTGGAAGAAATGTTCAGATGGTGGCAAATTGGTTCTGTCTCGTTCCAAACGTGGTCACAGAGTGGACTTTCTACATCTTGTTTATATTCTAGAAAATGTTCTTTATGTTCATTTAGGAGCACTGTGGTCTGGCAGCAAGCTAAAGGAAGCTTTACCCTGTCTCAAGATGACCAACTTCACTAATGGTAAAGTAAATGCAAATTACAGCAACAAATACCTTTTTATAAATATCAGAGTGACAAATATTAAAAAGTGATAACACATAACACCCAGTGCTAGGGGAAATGTAGGGAAATAAGTTTTCTCATACACTAAAGATATAGGTGAACAACACCCCTTACATGGTGGTGGTCAAATAGCTCTTTAAAATTATTATTTTGGAGCCAGGCCTGGTGGCACATGCCTGTAATCCCAGCTACTTGGGAAGTTGAAGCAGAAGGATTCCAAGTTTGAAGACAACCTAGGCAAATAATGAGGCCCCATTTAAAAAAAAGAAAATTTTTTTAATTATGGAGAATCTCAAATATATATAAAAGAAGACAATGGACTCCTGACATACCAGTTTCAGCAGCTCACAATTCATGGCCACTCTTACTTCATCCATGCTCTCTCCTATACTTTTTTTTGAAGGAAATTGTTTCATCCACAAATATTTCAGCATGTATCTGTACATAATCATATCTAAAAAATAATAATAAAAATTCCTTAATTAAATCATCAGAGTTCTATTTTCCAATTGTCTTACAAATGTCAAACTTCTTACCATTATAGTTTATTTGAATTAAGATCCAAATAAGGTCCATACTGTGATAATGAGTGATATGACTCTTCACCTTTTAAAGTAGGTAATATCACTTTATACATCAAAAATTAAAAAATACATATCCTTTATCTAATCATACTAGTCCTAACAATCTAAAGATGACTCTATGAGATTATTTATTGTGTCATTGTTTGTAACAACAAAAAACCTTGAAAACAACTTGAATCCATAAGTGGGGAAGGGTAAATTAATGTATGCATCAATTATCAACAGAACTACATCACTACTGAAAATTCAAGTTAGATCTGTAATGACTGATCTGGTGGATTAAAGAAGAAAGAATGCCCCTGAGAAATATGTACAATTTATGATTTCACTTCTGTTACAGAAAATAACAACTTCACAATCTTTTATATAGTTTTTATATATTTATTTATTTACTTATACATGTATGACCATGAGTCTGCATATCTTTGTTGATATTTATATGATTAAGGAGAATGTATACAGGCTTACATAACACGGCAAACAATGGCCCTTACGTTTGGTAGTCAAAGGAGAGTATGTAAGACAAGAACATAAAGAGAGATAAAAATAAAAACAACAGCAAAACGTTTACAGTATATGTTAAGCTAAATGTATAAATCAGATCTCTAACCATAATATTTCTATAAATATGTAAAACTGACTATGGATATTGTAGTAACACTGACAAAGGACAACTTAATTTGAGTAGTAGTTTTTTGTGTTGAGTGTAAGAGTTGAAAAAAGAAAAATAGATGAACACTTCATATATACTCTCATTATAAATCAAGTAAATGCATATTTATTGCAGACCGAGAGAGAACAAATCAAATTTTTGTTGACTTTGTTTTGCCTGTCAGACAAATGTAGTAAATGTTTGGCTAATTACAAAATGGTGGTAATAACCTCAATCCTCTGCTAACTCAAGGCAGACCTTACACTTTGTGAAAACCACCCTAAGCAATCCTGGAATGCCTGGTTTAATGCAGTGTCACCCCCTATAAATTCTGTTGGTATTGTAGTTGCTGTTGCAATTTGACCTGAATCCATGTCCTAATTTAATTACAACTGAAACAGCAAAGTGAAACTACTTCACTCAGTATTTTCTACTACACTTGTTGCTAATGAACAAGTTGTAACATACAAAGACAGAATTCGTGCCAATCATCCTCCCCCAAATCACTTCCTACATTCTGTTTTGTGCACAGGTTCTTTTGAGCTCTGCTTGCCTGGGAGTGCACGCACTCACTCAATTCTCCCACTTTCTCCATTCAGTTTAAATTAATAAAATACCAAAGTGCCAAACATTATGAACCAACATCAAATACATGCACCAACTCAGACTGTGGTAAATAGAAATGTAAAGAAGCCAACACTGAAATTGTATAGCTGTAAAATGACCAGAATGTGCTTATAATTATTTTTAATATAATTATTTACTTGAAAATTAGTAAATTAATACTTATTCTCTCCCTGTCTCTCCCTGCTCTCTCTCTCCCTCTCTTCCTCTTCTTTTTACATTAGAATTTAGAGACTCCCTGGAGGTCCAGGTAGTCAAATAGAGAAGGAAATCCAGAAGCTTACTGATGAAAGCAGTGAAGATAATCCCATCATACTATTAGCCTGCTGGTTCAACTCTAATTTACAGCTTATTGGCCTTGTAATTAGGAGCAACTATTTGCTTTATTTCTTGTAGTCCCCCACTTTACTTCCTCTTTCCCTTACTTCCCCCATCATACAAAGCTGTTTTGAACATTTGGATAAAGAATTCAGCTTTAAATCAGCAATTCCATTACCAGAAATCTAACTTGAAGAAGTATTTGGTCCAGAATATGAAGATGTATGTACCTGAATGTTTAAAGCTGCACGATAATTTTGTAAATATCTCAAGTGTTTCTTATTTGATGATTGGTTGACTAAATTATCCAAGTAGTGTAATAATTTTCTAAATAAATGTTAATTAACTATTCATTTAAATTCCACTGATAGCTATTGAAAAAGGTAAACAGCCTAGAGCTGGGAGGAACATTCAATGTACGTGAACAATTTAAAGAAAAAACTACAATGGCCAGTGAACATTTTTAAAGTATCTTAACCTTACTTATAATAAATGCAAATCAAAACAAAATACCAGCTTTAGGGCTGGAGTGGCTCAGCGGTTACAGTGCTTGCCTGGCATGCACAAGGACCCAGGTTGGAACCCCAGCACCACATACACAACAAAGTGTTGGAGCAACAAAAGCCACAAGAAAAACTAAAGAAAAATTGATTCTCTTTCTCACTTTCTCTCTTAAAAAAAAAAAAAGTCTTAAATTATTTGATTGGCAACAACTAAAACATTTAATAATCAGTGCTTAAAGACTGGAAAATAAGCACTCAAACACTGTTCCTGGACTGTTAACTGGTGCAAACTTTCTGGTAATTTCTATCCATATGTAAAACACATATCCTTTAACCCAAAACCCAATATATAAGAATTTCCCTGTGGATATACTGGCAAGACTTGTTTAAGTATAAAACTGTTCTCATAACATTATATGACTAAACAAAGATAACCCTAGAAACACCAAAATATCTTATCATAGGGAACTGGTTAAATAAACTGTAGCATATCCTAACCAATGATTTTTTTTTTTTTTTTGCAGCCTTTAAAAAGAGAAAGGGTGGGGAGGGGGCTGGAGAGGTGGCTCAGCAGTTACGGAGCTTTGCCTGGCTTTCACGAGTACTCAGTACTGGTGCTCAAACCCCAGTACCACGCACACAAGGAAGTGTTGCAGCAACGAAAGTCAAAGGAAAAACTAAATAAAATTGATTCTTTCTCTCTTTCTCTCACCACTCCTCTCTTTAAAAAAAAAAAGAATTAGAATATGTATTAATTTTATATGTTTTGAAGGATTTACAAAAAAATTAATATAGGTATTTAACCATGAGAAAAAAAAAACTAGGAAAAGGAGAGAGGCATTCGGTTTTCACTTTTCATTTTGTAACTTTTTGAAGCAAGGATTTTCTAATTTCATAGATTTGTTTTTCTTAACTTTATAAACTGTGCAATTTGGGATGTCTGGGATGGAAGAATGTACTATACTTTTATGTTTGCTTCTCTGTGCTTTTCTCTACAATATAAAGAGCAAATGTCAGGTTATTTTTAAAATTTCATATGAGCCAATAAAATGGATGATATAGATCCATATTCATTAACACAGTAAACCATAAACACATATTAATTTAAGAAATCCAATATAATATGCATAGTGTAATTCAATTTATACAAAATTGTGTTTACACATGCGGGTATGGACCATCTGGAGATATGTGAATAGAAATTATCAAAGTTTGATGGGATTACATATTCTGCTTTGTGACCATTCTGAATTGCTTTAATGTTCTCCAACAGTGGTATATCATCTTTGAACATAGTGGATAAAACAAAAATTTTTCAAAGACTTTGACACTACCTTGATTTCTCAGCAAATCAAAAGCTGTGATACAAGCAGGGGGAAAGGATAAGAAAATTATCTAAATAAAGTTATCTAAACTGAGAGGCTTCCTGGTAAACCAATCCCTTAAAAAAGCCAGCTGTATTCTGAAACTGGTACCTGGAATCCAACATGAGGGACAGAGTGTTCCCTAAGGTAGGGGAGAAATCTGACCTGGCCACCTTCAGCATAAACAAATGCAGGTCTGCAGGTACTGACCCTGCCTTGTATGGGGGGGTGGAGAGGCAGGGAAAGAATGAAAGAAAAAACAACCTTTTAAAGATGTATAGACAGCAGAAAAATAGATGGGAAATGTATTGCTTAGAACACTTTTACTGCAAATAAGGGTTTCAAATCTCCATACTAAAGCAGATATGCTCTTGGATAAAGCTAGAAATGTGTGTCATTTAAATAAATGCATATGAATTCAAGCAAATACCCAAAACAGGAATGAGAAGAGTAAACACAGAAGCACTAAAGAGGAAGAACTGGAGATTAGGATTGTGGAGGTGGATAAAATGGCCTTTAGTTAGGTCTATAATGTTTTTAATTTTTTTATAAAAGGAAAAATTTGCAGATTGTTTTTACTGTGGTAAAGTAAACCTAACAAAATTTTCTATTATACCCATTTTAACTGTACAATTTAGTGCCACTAGTACATTGACAATGTTGCATAACCATCACTGCTATCCATTTCCAGAATGTTTTATCATCCAAAACAAAAACTTTGTATGCTTTAGACAACTCTCCATTCCCCCCTCCTAGAACTCTTACTAACCGTTCTTTTATTTTCTGTTTCTATGAATTTGCCTATTCTAGATATCTCATAAAAGTGGAATAATACAAGGTTTGTCCTTTTGTGTCTGGCTTATTTCACTTACACAATGTTTTCTAGGTTCATCTGCACTATGACATCTATCAGAATTTCTTTCCTTTTCATGGCTGAATCACCTATTGTATGTGTATATACCACATTTTTTAAAGATCCAGCTGCTAATGGACACTTGAGTTATTTCTACCTTTTGTTTGTTATAAGTATTGCTGCTATGAAGATCAGTGAACAAGTACTTGACCAAGTCCCTGCTTTTAATTCTCTGGAACAAATGCCAAGGAGTAAAATTATGGGATCATATGGTAATTCTATGTCTGTCTTTTTGAGAAACTGACAAACTGTTTTCCATAGCTGCTACATCATTTGACATTCCTACCAGCAATGTTCCAAGGGTTCCTATTTCTCCATATTCTTACAAATACTTGATTTCTGTTTTTTAAAAATAACTATCTTGAGTGTTACATAGTATCTCATTATGATTTTATTATTTGCTTGCTTTGGTTTTCAGTTCTGGAGATTGAACCCAGGGAATCTTTTTTCACTGAGCTAAGTTGTCAAGACTGGCCTTGAACTTGCAATCTTCCTGCCTCAGTCTCCTGTGCTGCTGGGGTTACAGATATGTGCCACAGTACCCAGCCCCACTGTGGTTTTAATTTGCATTTTATATATATTTTCATGTACAATTTTTAAATTAAAAATGATTATCATAAAAAAGAGAGTAAAGGAATAGGATTATTTTTCTTCATTCTCAAAACTGGGATATCTCCTTCAGTGCTAAGCTCTATGAAACCAGAGCTAACAGTTTTCTTGCTCACTGCTTTATCCCTCACCCTTAACAGACACTCAGTAAATTTAATGTTCTTACTGGGGATACCTCCTTAAGTGCTAAGATCTATGAGACTAGAGCTAATAACTGTTTTGCTCATTGCTTTATCCCTGGCGCCTAACAGACACTCAATAAATTTAGTATTCTTACTGGGTACATAAAAGATTACATTAGCTCCTCAATTTACATAGCATTGTTACATGATTTGAGGCAAGAAAATCGATGAAGAAGTGCCACCTTAAAACACATGCACACATACATTTCTAAAAAAGATGCCACCATTTAGGAAGTCTTAGACAAACAGCATGATTCAGGACAAATCCAGAATGGCCAAGAAAACATAAGTGACATTACTTACGGTGTTGAGGAAAGCAACTTCAAGGCCCGTATTCTTTGTATCTGCATTACCAAGTAAAGACAAGGTACTTTTCAGGTGTTCTTATATGATACTGCCAGACCCTATGTTTCCTGAGTTCCATACTCAACAGCTGATGAGACCAATATACACAATCAGAACACAGTTGTACTAAAGTATTACTATTTTATGCTTGAGAGTCAGTTATTAATAGTAATCATTTTATCAAAAATTCTACCATATAAATAGGTATTTGAAATTTTCCAATGTCTAATAAATCCATGGATGATTATTATTTATTGTGGATGGCTACCATCTATTACCTCTTTCCTACTGAAGATGAGGGCCGCTCATCTTGTTCCCCCCTCGCTTCCCACAATTTCAGATACAACAAATTTTTCCTCATCCTTGTCCCAAACCTGAGAACTTATCTGAATTCACTGAATCATTGTCCAGGCGGAGGCTTTGATGTCCCTGGGGAGGAAGGAAATGAGAGAGATGGTTGGTGCTAAAAGAGGGGCACCAGAATGGGCTATAGCTGCACTCCCTTTCTGCTTGAATTATGCACATTAAGATCTACATATGTGATTCAATTGGATGGCATAGAAAGTGGTTGACAAAGTTCCCTCAGTAATGGAATGTTATATGTTAGATTTCCCTTGAAGAGACTGATGTGGGTGTCCAGGAAAAAGAAGTTGAGCTGAAATCTCCTAATTTAGAGGGTGTTCAGTAAGGGCCCCCATAAAGCAGCAACGTGTAGGAGAGCTGGTATCTGGACACGTGACACAATAAGAGAACTGTTATTGATGTAGCAACAGTTAGCAAAGAAATGGACAGTCTTGCAGAGAACATTCCTGATCCTTCCTCATTCTCACTTGGAAAGAAAAAGAACCTAGAGGAGAGAAGAGGAGAATGACCTCCTTCCCTAAGAGCTGTTGTTGCCTCAAGCTCATCTGCACCAGAACATGAAGAGTTATGAAATAAACATGAGATTAAATATTTCATAGGGTCAGGTTCTAAGTTTTAATACTTGGAATGAGACTGTATTAATTATTGAAAGTGACTGAAAAGTCATGGGTCTGCAGTAGAACGTTCACAATGGAATATAAAACAAAAGGATTTACTGGGAAAAAATAAAACTTTTATACTTATGATTCACAAGCTGAGACTTTTCAAACTGGTTATCTACTTATAATATATAAGGATTTCCTGGTTTAGTGTTCATCTTCCCATTAAACAATAAGCACTGTCAGACCAAGGACCAAGTCTACCATGTTCACCATTATATTCCTTGAGTGTGGTACAGATGCTTAATAACAGTTTGTTGAGTACATACATGATATTTACTCTATATATCATGTACATATATAACTTTTAATGCATTTTATGAGCTATATTTATACTGTAACAGAATGGAATGTTTGTGTTCCCAAATTCATATTCATTCTCAAGCCCTAATCCCCAATGCAATAGTTTTTGAAGATGTGGGTCTTTGAAAAGCAAGTAGGGTTAAATTAGGTCATGAGGGTGTGGCCCTAAGGATGGGATTAGTGGCTTTTCTTCCATTTTTTATTGGTGCATTCTAGTTGGACGTAAACATATAGTGGCTTTTTTTAAGAGGACAAGGGAAAGCTCTTTCTTCTTCTCCCTACATATACAAAAAGGCCATGTGTGGTTGACATCAAAATGATATTTGACACCATGGGAATTACTGAGATTATATAGGAAGAAAGTAATGTGTGAAAGTGGCCCATGTCAGAACTCTGAGGAACATTAAGATTTAAGGGTTGATGGGTAGAGGAATTTGGAGTCAGCTAAAAAGACTACAGTGAAATGATAGGAGAATGCAGACTCACAGAAACCTAGAGAAAACAGTGTTTCAAGAAGTAGGAAGTTGGGGCTGGAACAGTGGCTCAGTGATTAGAGTACTTACCTGGCATGGGTGAGGACCAAAGTTCGAACCCCAGCACCACATACACAACTACATGTCAGAGAAGTCAAAACCAGATGACAAATAAATAAAACTGATTCTCTGTCTCTCTCTTAAAAAAAAGAAAAAAAGAAAGAAAGAAAAGTAGAGAGTTAAGACTTGGGGTATAACAGTGGTAGAGAGTGTGTTTAGCTTAGCACATACATAGGCCCAGCCGAGTTCAAATCCTAGCACACGCAGAAAAAAGTAGAGAGTTAAATAAACTAAAAGTTTAATGGCATTAGATGAAGTCAACTTATTGATTCTCTTCAGAACAAGTCATCTATTTGACCAGAATATCTGAAATCTGTTGGTCCTACAATCCTTGTCCACCAGACCAATGGTTCTTTTTTCTTTTTTTACCATTTTTTATTCAAAAATTTATTTGTTGTTGAGCAACCAAACAAGCTACTAATGAAATAATATAATATATATTATTTCATAATATATATGAAATATATATTATGAAATATATTATATATTTATATAATATATATTTATATAATATATATATTTCATAATGTTTATGAAATAATATATATTATGAAATATATAATATATATTATTTCATAAATTAGATTTATCCCCAAGACCCCCCCCCAATTACCCACCCTTATCCCCCCACTCCTTCCCGATACATCTCTACAAATGCCTTAGGTTGTATGACATTACATCTTATCCGGATTTAAAACATGATAATACACCTAGTTGTGTTCACCAGGCTGCATCACCTAGGAACTTATTTAAAATGCAAAATTTGGATATTTGTCCTATAAACTCAGTATCTCAGTCAGAAACTCTGGTGTGCAGTCCAATAATCTGTTTTAATAAAACTTCCAATGATTCTGATGCTTGCTAAAGTTTGAGAACCTCTACATTAGACAGTGCTAATGGCACTTGATAACCTTCTATCCCTTTAGGAACAAATCCATTTTATGCTAAACACATTGTTCTTTGGATCTGTATATTTTTTTAAGAGACAGGGACAGTGAGAGAGAGAGAGAGAGAGAGAGAGAAAGAGAATCATGTTACTTTTGTTGCTCCAAAGCTTCATTGTGTACATGGTGCTGGGGTTCGAACCCGCATCCTTGCACATGCCAGGCAAGTACTGTACTGCTGAGCCACCGCTCCCTGGATGAGTATATTTTGCAGAGTTGTTGGATCCTGAGCAGTGGGATTTTTTCAGTATCCCTCACTTATTGTAAACAGGCCTTTTTTTTTTTTAACAGTCCTACTCAGTTGCTTAGAGCCTTGCTAAGTTGCTGAGGCTGGCTTTGAACTTGAGATCCTCCTGCATCAGCCTCCCTAGCTGGGATTATGGTGTGGACCACCACACTCCGCAGGCCTTATCTTGGTTTTAATGTTCCTACTCTACAACCAACCAACCGCCTACCTACACCACTTCTCTCTCTATGGAGGATATCATTTTTCATCTTTATAACTTCTCTTTATTCATAACATCTAATTATTCATGACCTCAGAGTTTTTGTGCACTTTTTAAGCTGCTCAACCAGCTACCAACAGAACAATTCCCTACATCTCATAGTTTAAATTTCTGTGATACATGTAATGTTGGTGAAACTGCAAAATTGAACAATTTAAGAGGATAATTCAGCATCATTTACCACAACAACAAAAACACAGCTTTTGGGCTGGAGTGGTGGCTCGGTGGTTATGGTGCTTGCCCAGCATGTGAGAGTACACAGGTTCAAACCCCAGCACCCATGTATACAGCACCCATGTATACAACTAAGTGTCAGAGCAACAAAAGCGGTGTGAAAAAAAATCAATAAAAACTGATTCTCTTTCTCTCTCTCTCTCTCACTGTCCTTCTCTCTTTAAAAACAAACAAAAAACAAAAAAAAAACAGCTTTTGACCCAATATTCCTCTTCTAGGAATTTATCATACGGACCTATTTGCACATATGCACATAGAAGTGGAGTCTACTACCACTTCCTCAATCAGAAGCCAGGTCACCTACCATCAGTCAGTTGGTAGCCCCTGTACCCATCAGTAAGAAACCAAGTCACTCCCCTCAGTCACTCAGGGTCCGTCTACCCCATCAGTAAGACTCGGGGTCACTCTCAGGTCAGTTGGGGACACCTCTACTCTGTCAGTTGGAAGTCAGATCACACTCCTCCTGCCATAGTCAGACAAGGTACCCTCGACCCCATCAGTAAGTCAGAGGTCAGGTCACCCACGCCAAGGGACCCCCCACGGCCTGTCAGTCTTCTCAGAGAGGCCAGCTGACACCTCCACCAGGAAAGGGCTGGTGCACCTCACTTCACATTTTGAATTGCAAGCAGCTGGCACCGCCTCGCAGTTTCAGCGCCTCGCACTTCCGCCCTCAACATAGGCCCAAGCCAGCTGCTACTCGTTTTCTCCCTCTCGTTCGGTCTCTCCCCACCCCTCCGCCAGCTCTGGAAGGGAGGAAGGCTGCCACCGCCAACCACCATGACCACGGCCCTGAACCCGCCGCCCGCCGCCCGCCGGTGGGCGGGGCTCCGAGAAGTGGGCGGGGTGTGTGGACGAGGGCGGGACTAGGGGCGGGGCTGTCGGGGGATGTCCCGGGTTGCCGCCGCCGCAGCCGTCGCTTCAGCAGCAAGAACTGAAGTCGCTGCTGCCTCCGCCGACTGGGTCGCTGGCCGCTCGCGCGCTGCCTTGGCCGGGGCCCGTAGTTATGGAGGACTTTATCGTGATCTCGGACGACAGCGGCTCCGAGAGCTCCGCAGGGAACCGCTCGGGCCGGGTGAGGCGGCTCCGCCGGGCCCTGTCCCGGACCCCTGGCGCGCTGCCCCGCCGGACAGTGGTGAGTGAACGAGCCGCTGTTCGCCTAGCTCGGCAGTGGCTGGAGCGTCGCCTCTGCTCGGGCCCCGCATCGTCGCGACCCTCGGCCGGCCCGCTGCCCCCAGTGCCCCAGCCGCCCGCCGCTGGGTGCCTCACAGCTGCAGCCGCTTCCCGCCTTCACGGCCTCTCTGGCCTCGAGGAGCGCGGTGGGGCCGAGCAGAAGCGGCCAGGCCTCCGGGCTCGGCGCTGAAACCGAGTGGGCTGCGGCCGGAGAGAGACGGGCGGCCGAGCACATGGACGACGTCCGGGCGCGCCTGGTGCCGGGGTTGCCGGAGCCCAGTGGCAGGCGGCTGCCTCAGGCCACCCTGGCCGTGGACGTCCACGAAAATTTGGCGGGGGGTAAATTTGGTGGGGGTCCTGGCCAGGCCGCGACTGCGGTCCGGACCTCGAGGCGGGGACGCGGGAGCGCGTAATTGTTTGGCTTTGGGTGGGCACAGATGTATGCAGGGAGGTAACAGGAGCCCAGGCTGGGAGGGAGGGAAGCGCGGGCCTGGCCAGATGGTGGCTGCGCTCCAGGGCCTGGCTGAGGAGCAAGGGGCCCGATTTTGGAGGAGGGCGATTTATTTTGCTTAGCAAACACGTACCAACCGCTGAGGGAATTGGCGGGGGGGGGGGGGGGGCGTACATCCTGTACTATCGCTTTTAACCTCAGGCCCTTCATCTTTGTTCTTCCTGTTGCTGTGGTGAATAAAATATCTATGGCCCCTGCCTTTCCAGAATCCTCCACAGATATTTGTTGAACCCCTACTATGGGCCAGATGTTCTAGGGCTGGGGATACAATGGAGAATACAACATCCCGTGGTCCCTGTCATTGAAGGTGATATATTCAACAAGTGGCTATTGAGTACTTCAGGGTGAGAAGGGGTCAGCATTTTTTTTTTTTTAATCAGAAAACCTCCAACAGTTTTTCCAGCCTCTCAAAACGATACTCCAGGAATAAAGGAATTATCAGGCTGATATGTGTATAGATCTCACAGTTTAAGGGAAACTCCATGCTTCATAGCTTGGAGACAAGTCTCCTAGCTTCTGCTCCCCCATTTCCCTTTCCAGATGCAGTCCCTCCACTGTGAAGCCCTTCCTTCTGTATTCCAGGTACAGTGCTAAATGATCACTACAGAATGAATGGTGTACAAATAGAGTGTTAGGTTGCCATGGTTCAAGCAAGAGGGATTCTTAGTACATCTCAGTAAAGAATTTAGTTAAGTTAGACAGATGATTTTTAAGGGAGAAATGACCAAACTTCATGAGTGAATGGATGTACCTAGTGCTGTGGCAGAGTGTATGAGAGACAGTAAATACATAATAATTACTTGTTGGATGAAAGAATGAGAGAGTGGTTCAGAGCGCTATTTGATGAGCAGGATCAGGGAGGCGGAAATATTAAATTCAGTTTGGACCTACTGGATTTAAAGTGCTGATGGGAAGCTAGCATGATAGTACATGCTTGTAATCCCAGTGACTCAGGAGACTGAGGCAGGATTGCAAGTTCCAGGCCAGCTTTATAATATAACTAGACCCTTTCTCAAAGCAAAGTAATAATTTAAAATAGGACTCATGATGTAGCTCAATAGTAGAGCATATACCTAGAATATGCAAGGCCTTGAGTTCAGTTCCCAGCACCTCAGAAAAATAAAGTGCTGATGTGAAGTGTAGATGGATGTGGCCAGCTCTTGGTAACTCTAGAGAAAAGTCAGGACTAGAGAGATTTTGGCACTTATCCAAATAAAAAGGAGAATTGAAGGCCTAATGACTGAGTTCATTGAGGAAGAGTATATAGGGAAAAAAAAAAGTGGCAGAAAAAAATAACTGCAGAGTAACTCACAACTGCTTTATTCCAAGTATCTCCTTTTCCCTATTGCCCCTTTTCTCAGTTCTTCTTTTTACTAGCTTCCTTCCACTCAGGTTTTACCCATTTTCCCTCATCTGGGTCCAGCTTCCTTCAATGCAAATATCCTTACTATAGTCTATTGGGACCCCTCAAACCCATAGGTCGATGGACACTCTTTCCACTATAACTTTCCAACCAAGCATTTTGATCTTGAACCTTTTGAGTTGAATAGAAGTGGGCAAGTACCAGAAAGCAGTACCCAATTAAAATCGTCTCCAAATATTTATTGCAGCTTTCTAAAGGCTCCAAGCTTTGTCTGCTTTTTTTCCTTAAAAATTAGATAAAGGATAATATAATCAGGCATTGAGACACTTGCGAAGTTATTAAGCCTAAAGCAAATTTTCCTAACTTTTCCTGAAGCAAGGTTAGAGAGACCTCTGTTGAAATCAAGATTCCCCCACACAGCACCTACGTGAGGTTTGGCAAATTCCATCACCTTTCAGCATTTCAAGCCTAAAAACATTAATACCTACCTAGCAGGATTATGGATTTTAAATAATTATTTATTTTTTTTACTACTGCATTATAATTATACAGTAGTGGAATTTGTTTTTTGTTATGAGTTTTTAATGAAGCAACGCAAGGAAAGTGTCCAGCATAAATGCTAATTTTCGCTACTCTTTGTGTTGTTTCTAAAGCAGGTCTTAGATTTTCTCAGTGTTACATTGAAATAAAAGCAGCAAGTTTTATATGTTTTTTTTCTTTTTTTATTAATATTGAGTAAGGAGAAATAACTTGCTTGAATTCAGAAAACAAGACAACCATCAATTTAGCTAACATTTCTGAGCTGGGCATGGTGGTGCACACCTGTAGTTCCACTTACTCAGGAGGCTGAGGCAAGAGGATTGCAAGTTTAAGGTCAGCCTGGACAACATAGGAAGATCCTGTCTCAAAATGTAAGATAAGGATAACTGGGTCAGTGGTAGAGTGCTCCTAAATTCAATCCACAGTACTACAAAAAAAAAAAAAATTTTTTTTTTAATTCATGGTTCTTAACCTAGGCTTTAGTCTTCATTGAGTTGATGAAATGTGTTGGTGTTTTTGATAGTTTTTTCCCTACTTAACAAAAGCAGAATGTTTTTGTTAAATAACTAAAAAACTAAATAAAAATTGCTTCTCTCTCTCACTTAAAAAAAAAAAAAAGTTCCTGCTATTGGAGATTTCATTTTAGTTGGGGGAGACTATAAACAGTAAGTAGCCACACAAATGCAATGGCAGGTGATACACAGAGTAAACTATTAGGAAAAAAAAATAAACTATTTTTGTTTTTTCTAATCTTTGTTGATTGGATAACCAGATTCTGTGAATTCTCATTTTTTTCTTGTTTCTTGCTCTGACACTTTGTTGTGTACGTGCGTGCTGGGGTTTGAACCTGTGTACTTGCGCATGACGGGCACCACTCCAGCCCCAATTCTCATGGTTTTCGATTTTATTTATTTATTATTTTTGGAGGGATACCAGGGATTGAACCCAGGGGCACCCAACCACTGCGCCACATCCCCAGCCCTTTTTTCTTTTTTTTTTTTTAATTAGAAGTATATAGAGATACAATTGAGGGGGAAACATTATCAAACCAACAGTAATCAATGTATATATACTTTGTTATCCAGGGGTAATGCCAAAACATGGACGACTACCTTGGGTTTCACCTGTTGAAGTTTCCCCCAGAAGAACTCATGCGTTAAATGGGTATCTCGTGGAGTAATGACAACAGCTTCTGAGATGGTTCCTCCCTATTCCCACTCTCCAGTCTCTTATGAGTTCTTCATACACCCTCCCCCTTCCCATCCCCCTCCCTACACCTCCAGGTATCCTAGGGAGCCATCCCCTTATTACTCTGAGAGTCATTCAATTTGAAGTATTGTTAGGTTAGCCGTCTACCCTACTGCTTCCCCATATATTCTAGCATCCACAGATAAGAGAAACCATTCGGCCTTTGAGTCTCTGGGATTGGGGTACTTCACTAAGCATAATTCTTTCCATCTCCATCCATTTGATATCAAAAGCCATAATATCGTCTTCTCTAATGGCCGAGTAGTATTCCATTGTATATGTGTACCAAAGTTTTTGTATCCACTCATCGAGTGAGGGGCATCTGGGTTGGTTCCATAGTCTAGCTATAGTAAATTGAGCTGCTATAAACATTGAGGAAGCCACGTCACTATAATACGCTGATTCTAACTCTTGGGAAAATCCCCAGGAGTGGGATAGCTGGGTCATAAGATGGTTCCATCCTTAATTTTTTGAGGATTCTCCACACTGCTTTCCATAGTGGCTGAACCAGTTTGCAGTCCCACCAGCAGTGTGACAGTGTTCCTCTTTTCCCACAGCCCCTCCAGCATCTGTCGTTGTTTGTATTCTTCATTTTTGCCACACTAACAGGAGTGAGGTGTTATCTCATTGAAGTTTTGATTTGCATTTCCCTCATAGCTAATGATGTAGAGCATTTTCTCATATATTTGTGGGCTTTCTGTACTTCCACTGGAGAGAAGTTCCTTTTGAGATCTTTAGCCCATTTATTGATTGGATTATTTGTGAGTTTGGGGTTTAGTTTCTTTAGTTCCCTGTATATTAGCCCTCTGTCAGACGTGTAGCAGGCAAAAGTTTTCTCCCATCTGTAGGTTCTCTCTTGATGCTCTTGACTGGATCTTTAGCTGTGCAGAAACTTTTTAGTTTAATTGCATCCCATTCATTTATTCTTGATTTTACAGCATGAGCCATAGGAGTTTTGTTAAGGAAGTGGCTGCTGACTCCTATATGCTGTAGTGTTGACCCTACTTCTTTTTCTAGTAAGTTTAAAGTTGTTGGCTTAATATCCGGGTCTTTGATCCATTTTGATTTAATTTTTGTGCAGGGCGAAAGATAAGGATCCAGCTTCAGATGTCTACATATGGCTGTCCAGTTTGTCCAACACCATTTGTTGAACAAGCTATCTTTCTTCCACACTATACTTTTGCTCCCTTTATCAAATATCAAATAGTTAAGGATATGGGGGTTTGTCTAATGATCTTCTATTCGGTTCCACTGGTCTTCGGTTTTGTTTTGATACCAACACCATGCTGTTTTTGCTACTAGAGCTTTGTAATATAATTTCAGGTCAGAGATTGAGATACCCCCTATTTCTTCCTTTCTATAGAGTAATGTTTTGGCTAGTCTAGATCTCCTGTTGTTCCATATGAACTTGAGAATTGCTTTTTCTATATCTCTGAAGAATGCCATTGGTATCTTGATGGGGATTGCATTGAATCTGTATAGGGCTTTGGGTAGAATGGCCATCTTTATTATATTGATTCTGCCTAACCATGAGCATGGAATGTTTTTCCATCTACTCCGGTCTTCTGTAAT